>JAUZST010029562.1:0-29558 GCA_034779995.1 Parotocinclus haroldoi | reverse complement strand
TATATATTAACCTAAGTCTGTTGGTGGTGCACCTTGAAATAAGTTTTTGAGTATGTACTTAAAATGGGCTCACTTGGAATTGGCACACCTCTGAAGCTAGAAGATGATTGCTCAGATATGCTTCCATACTGTTTCCTGGACTTTGTTTTTTTTTGTCTTGTTGATGTAGTTATGAGGGCTGAATTTGATTTAACAGAGCTTCCAGTTGCTCCCTCTCTAGATAAGTTAGTAAATACATTTTGTGAGAACTATTTGTAATGGATTATGTATATATTTAGTATGTCCATTCCTCACGAAGCTTGCAAAAAGGTAGCATAACGTGAATTATATCAAGCATTAATGTCTTTGAAGATTTTGCCTAGCAAGAAGGAGGTTCCCTCAGGTTAAAGAAGACTTAACGAAAAGGTGATAAATGTTAGCAAGGAAACTGTGATATGGAAATTGTCAGAAGCAGCTCATTTAAAGCCTGTACTTCATATAATCACTGCTATTAGTGATGACTTCTTGTGTTTCCCGTGACTTTGGAGATAGTTCGTTAGTGGTGTTGCAATAGTATGGATGCCATATCCTTTGCCTAGCCTTGGTGGTCATGTGAACCCTCTTGGTTGTTGGTACAACCAGCATATGAGTTTTTGGAATTATGATGTTGTCTTTTCACAACATGTGAACTTAAGAATGTCAGACTTTCTTGGCATGCTTCTTTCATCCCATCTTCCATCTGTTTGAAATCTGCACATTAGACAGTGTTGTGCTTCATGCATCATGTGTACAGTACACTATGTTTTTGTAATGTTTTTGTGTCTTGTTATAATGCTGGCGTGTTGTGGCACTGGTTTTAAACCTTATTTTGAGTGCTCATGCATGTCGCGTGTACGTGTGACCTCTGTCTATTCAGACCCTGATTGTTTGCTTTTGCTGTGGATTTTGGATGCTGGCTGTGTGTTTTTTTGTGTCTGCCTTCTCCCCTTCATTTAATCATATTTGGTGTCCCAACCCTAGAGTGTGACAAAGGTGTAACATAACATAACATAATTGTGACCCAATTACAATTTGGTGTAGAACATCTGAGCGTATAGGTTACAGTCAATTTAGCTTGTGTGCTCTATTAATCTGAATATTAGTGGAAAACTGGACTTTTGCATTGTGATTACTTATTTTGTAAGTATTTTATATAATTGTAACCAGTCATGTAGTATGGCACACTGCGGTTAGCTCTGAGATTTCTAGTTTGATCCTGACATCAGACTCAGCCAGTGGGAAGTTTGCATGTGCTTCCCATGTCCAGGTGAGTTTACTACGAGTGCTCCAATTTCGTCCACATTCAGTTCACAAAGGCGTGTTGTAGATTAATTGGTCACTAGGTTGGCCCATGACTAGTGAGTCGATATAACCTTGTGTCTGTCATGAATATACAGCTTGATGCTAATGTGACATTACTTTGAATTAATAAACACTAAACATAGTTAGCCATCCACTTGTACCTTTTCAATAGCATTTAAAAATGCTTGAAAATGTTGGGACAGTATGGAAAATGCATATATTATTACATTTGCTAAGACTTTTATTTCATTGCAGGCATTAAGAACCTGAAATATTTAATGTGGTGAACTTCGTTTCATTTTTTAAATAAACATCTATTCTGTCAATTTTAGGCTTGCAATACATTTCAAAAGAACGATCAGGGCAATTTAAAGCGACGGCATCATGTCCAAAAAGCCAGTGTCTGTCATGGTATGGGGCTATATCACTGACTTTGGCGAAAGTCATTTACACTTGTGTGATAGCATCATTAATGCAGATAAGTTTGATTGAGATCTTAGAGCAACATATGCTGTCTTCAAGATATCATCTTGAAGGGATGACCGTGCATTTTTCATGAAGACAATGCAAAACCACATGCTGCACACACTACAAATGCATGGCTGCGGAGGAAGAGGGTTTGGGACCTGGACTGGCCTGCCTGCAGTACTAACCTGTCCCTAACAAAGAATGTGTGAATAATTTTGAGACAAAAAATGCAACAGCGTAGACCCCATATTTCTGCAAATCTTAAGAAGTGTTTGCAGGACGAATAGGAAAGGAAATGGCATTAGAAAATAGTAAACACCATCCCAACTTTTTTTTGGAATGTGTTGCAGGCCTGAGATACAGGAAATGATATTTATTTACAAATAAAATGAAATTAAACTGACAAACATGAAATATCTCAGGTTTATGCTTTCTGCAATTAAGTCAAAGTAAATTAAATATAAAATATATTTTTCTTGTGTTACTGTGCCATTTTTATATGCATTTTCCATACTGTCCCAACGTTTTCTTAATTAGGGTTACTGAAAAGAACTTACAAGAAGAAAATGCAATTATTTAAGTCTGAAAGAATTGCACATGTCATTTTAGTTAATAGACTTAAGAACCAAGCCCAGATTCGGACACTGACAAGCCAAAAAAAAATCACTGATCTATTACGCTTAACTTGTTTTGGTGTAAAATGTTTGACTGTTTTAAAATAATTCTGGAACAACTATGCACACAAACTGTTCATCTAATTCTAAGTGAGTTTTGCATAAATAGATAAGATCTCTTCAAATTGTTTTTGTTAAATGTAAAAAAAAGTACATCTATATAAGTACATGACAATGGGCATGGAAATCTGCCAAACTAGCAAAGAAACATCTTTTTAAATTACTCAGTATAGTCAGTTATAATGTTACACTTAATTGCATATAGGGCCTTTATACATGGCCTTTATTTTCATTATGTAAATAATCATGGCACCTATAAAATATTTGATCTTGTGTTGCATTGGGTAGCATCCCTGTCACTCCAATCTGGCACGTTTCTGTGGTGATTGTGGTGAATCCAGAGAGAAGGCTGTGGGTGAAGTAGGCCGTGATTCGGGGAAGTGCTCCATGCAATATTTGTCAATGTATGGCTTAGCAACATTCCACACCTGGACAAAGAGGAAGACTCTTAAACCAAGCTGAACCCACCTTCATCTATTCATATGTTACGTAATATCACAGTAAGACATACCTTCTGGTCTATGAGAAGATGGTGCGCAGCTTCAATGTCTGCAGCCATAAATCTGTCTTTAATCCAAGGTCTGTGCATCATAGAGAGATGAATATACAGTGAATAGCAAAGGAAAGTGTGAAAGAGGTGTGTGTGTGTTTTCCATAGTTCAGCTTTACTTACTTGACCACTGAGCGCACAAGTTCGTAAACTTTCTCTAAAGGTGTTGTGGTACGGAGTGGACGGAGGAACTCAATACCCTGACATGCTGCTAGCATTTCAATAGCAAGCACTAAGAGGAACACAACAAGTATATATCTGCATTATCCTTTGTATTAGAATACTGTATGATAGACTTGACAATAAGCGTGGTGTTAAATTCAGCAGTGCAGTTTAGTGAAATGGCTTTGTGAATGTGCTACCATTATAGCCTTTTATTTTCACCATATTCACTCAGATTAATAGGAATCCACATTATGTCCACATTGCTGGGTTTAAAATGTGGCTCTACAGTAAAAAAAACGTCATATAGTCTATATTTATACCTTGTTCCACATGTTCAATCACTCTTAGAGCCTTCCTGGCAGCCCAGCCACCCATAGAAACATGGTCTTCTGTGGCTGCACTGGTGGACAGTGAGTCCACTGATGAAGGATGGCACAGCACTTTGTTTTCAGAAACTGCAAAGAGCAACAGAGAAAATAATATTTTTATATACATTTTTTGGATGTATTATTTGAAAAAATATTTTTCTGACCTGCTGCACATACATTGTTTTGCCATAAAGTAATTTTGAGTTTGAGTTTAAGGGAATGTAAATTGCATAAAGCTGATAATCTAAATATAATCCACAAATAACAGGCCACATAAAACAAACAGGAGAGCCAATGAAAAAAAAATCATATACACCATTATATTATGCTGACATTAAAATAGGTGGAGTGGTAAAGATGTTGAAATGAGATAAGAATTTTCAAATATAAAATAATTGCACCTATTTTATATCTAAACGATTTTCTGGAACAGGTTCCATTCACAGCCTATTTACACATGACACAGTTTGTGTTTCATATTTGAATTATATCTTGATGTTCCTTGGCAGGAATCTATTTATACTTTTTTGCTATAACGTGTTCCCAGTGTAACTAAATGAGATCCAATCTTACTTTCTTAAAAAGCACACTAATACAATCAAAGATACAAAACACATTTTGTATTTTCTTTGTGTACAACCCCAGACATTCAACTTAATTTTTGTGGAAAATTACAGCCACTGTTCTTAAGAAACTGACTCACCTGCATTCAACCATAGATGAGGAAAAGAGAACACAAGTAACAGTTATCTACTTTATCCCACCATTTTGGTTTCAACAAAGCAGGTGTATCCATGGGAATGTATCTGGGAAGTGTGACTAGAATTCTACTTTTATGCAATACTTTACATTGCAAAAAGAACACTGGCTCTGGGAGATTGTAGATGGTGTCCAGAAAAGGGTTCCAACAATTTGGCAGAACAAAAGAAAGCTCACACATCCCAGTAACAGCTCCACCAAAAATTACAGAGCAGTATTTCAAAAGGGAACACACTCTGCAAGTATTACTGCAAGTGGTGATCAATAATCTGCTGTGGTAAATAAACCACTGTCACACAGCACCGCCAACAATAATTACTCATGTAAACATTTTAGTTTTACCAGTGTCAGAGTTGGGTGTGAGGCAGACGCATTTAAACTTGCATAATTATAAAAAAGAAGACACATTCCATTTACGCTGCATTAAATGTGTTCAAGATCCTTCACTGACTACCTTCGATTGTGGTTTTAATGAAGCTAATCAAAAAGAACACAAAGAACACATAGAAAACACATATTGAAATCTCAGGAAGCACTGCAATGGGATCAACATCAAGGAGAACAGCAGCACGTTTTTAGCATATTTCACCCATTGGATGTAACACACTCGGTCTGACTCATGATCAGCACAGAAACTGCACAAATAATGACCGAACTCCTGATTTAGCCATTCCATCTGATTGTTAGACTCAGTGTATTTAGGTGATGTTTGGACGTGAGAACAGGGCTCATTTCATCATGGTATTTGGGCTGATTGCAGACATGGCAGATGTAGAGTTGATGACTATAGAAGGTTCTCAGGCAATTGACAACACAATTAACTTATCAAGAGACAAAGCCATCATAGTGAGCAAGTCCTCCCTGAGCTTCCCCCTTCAGTTTAGGTGAATTAATAAAACGCCTCCTAAACACTGCTGATGATAAGTCAGTCCATAAGACTTGTAGACTGTAACAGTCCATAGCACCTTGTAATAGATATCTTAGTCCTCTATTCTTTCACAGGCCCATTTGGTAACAATCAATAGCACAAATATGACTGGAGAAGCTTCGTTGGGAAACCTTCAAACCCCAGAGTAAAACTTTCACCTGTTAGTTGAGTCCCTCTCATTTGATTACTAAATTGATCCTACTCACACACTGTTGTACAGTGGAGGACTATATACTTGATATGCTGAGCTTATGGTGTGTGTGTATTCGTGAACAGGGTTGATGAACTGACCAAGAGCTGCAGCAGTGCAGTGTGCAATCATAAATCCTGAGTTTAGTCCACCTTCATTAACCAGGAAGGCAGGTAGCTCACTGAGAGATGGGTTACACAAGCGCTCAATTCGCCTCTCGCTGATTGACGCCAACTCATGAACTGCAATTGCCAAATAATCTAGTGCCTAAAAGAATGGAAAGGAAGGCACAAAAAGAAAGGCACAGGGAAGGCATTCGAAAAACAGAATGTGAGTCACTGATTTTACACACTCATAAAACATTAGGGGCTATCGATAACATGCACATAGTCTGACAATACCTTTGCTGGATATTCTCCATGGAAATTTCCTCCAGAAATAGTTTCTCCTCTTTCAGAAAATACCATCTAGTTTATATGTCATGGTTAAACAGAAAGACTAAGAGAATTAATAAGCATAAATGTATTGCAAGTAAGTATACTACTAATGCATATTTGCATCAAATGTACCCCAGTAAATATTTTCTGTTACTCCAGTTTTTGTTTATGTGGACATGATTTAAGTGGACAAACATGTCATTTGTTTAATTATTTAACATCGCTATCAGCATCAGTGGCCATTTCAGCGACACATACAAGGTTGCATCCACACAAAATTATAAAGAGACTAATCATATACAGGTATACATTCAGGGTGGGCCAATTTAGCCTGACCAATTAACCTAAAGTATGTCTTTGGAATGTGGGAGAAAACTGGAGTACCCGCTCTTCCTCTTGGGGATCCAAAACAATCTGAAATGTGGACTTGTCAGCCCACAGGAGACATTTCCACTTTGTGCCAGTCCATTTAAGATGAGCTCAGGCCCAGAGAAGCCGGCGGCATTTCTGGGTGTTGTTGATAAATGGCTTTCACTTCTTCCATGGTAGAGATTTAACTCCTGTCCCATCATTTTTGGAACATGTTGCAGGCATCAAATTCAAAATGAGTGAACATTTGCGAAAAAGAACCCAATAAAGTTTATCCGTTTAAACATTAAATATTGACATTAAATATGAATTGAAAAGGATTTGCAAATCATCATATTTTGTTTTTTATTTATGTTTTACACAATGTGCCATTCATTGGAATTGGGGTTTTATGTTTGGACTCAGAAGAAAAGGATACAGGATTGTCTGTAGCACTGTTGATTTCTGTGTTTATGATGTTCTTTACAAAAGCAATTGTATCATTGACAACGCCGTGGACCTACAAAACAAATGCATATACATAGATGGATTCAGTACAAAAGTATCATAAATTATCAAAGTCAAGATCACAAAAAAGCCTGGATTTACTTGTGGGCAACAGCGCATGGTGTATGCATCCTGGACTCGGTCACAAAATCTGTGACTTTCTATGAATATAAACACAGTTAGCCAGAAATCATCAGTTCATGTTAGATGCTGGATTTTGCAATACCTTCACAGTTTTCAAACTGTTATTTACCTGCAATCTCTGAAGGATGGTGATCAGAATCTAAAAGAGCACGGAAGCGAAGGGCCACCATTTTCTGTCCTGGGTGGGGGCGTAAATCATGGATATCTGGAAGAGATTCAGTGTGTATGTTTTAGTGTAAAAGCTATACGGGTTAACTGGTACTGAGACAAGTCAGAAAGTATCTCACTACCTCAGAATTTCTCACATATATACTGAGTGTCAATTAATATTTTCAAGAAACGTGAATCCTTTTCAAATGAAACATCCACAACAGACTTCTATTAAGAACAAAATAGGCAGCCATATGGTAATGTTTTGGGACAGTTGGTAAATGATTTACCATGTTTGAAAATCAACAAAAGAGGAAATTTAACCAGTGTTGGCTATTTTTTAATAAGGAAAGTAGTATACACAGTATCTCCCAAAACTATTTTAATTTTTTTTACAATTGTATTATACATTATATATTTTTATATTTATTATATAGTTCATGGAAAAACAATGAAAAAAATACATGTTTATAAAATGTAAATTCAAAATTAACCTCAAAATAACAACACACAGCCATTAATGTCTAAACTTCTGGCAACAAAAATGAGTACATCCCTATGTTAAAATGGCAAAATTGTGCCCATAATAAAAGTGTCAATATTTTGTGTGGCCACCATTATTTTATAGCACTGCCTTAACTCTCTTGGCCATGGAGTTCACTAGAGCTTCACAGGTTGCAATTGGAATCCTCTTCCCCATGACGACATCACAGAGCTGATGGATGTTAGAGTGATGTTAGAGAAACCTAGTGTTCAGTTTCTTTAGCAAGTGGAGGTGTGTTTAAGGTCGTTATCATGTTAGAATACTGCCCTGCAGCCCAGTTTCTGAAGAGAGGGGATCTGCTTCAGTATGTCACAGTACATGCTGGCGTTCATGGTTCCTTCAATGAACTGTAGCTCCCCACAGCCAGCAGCACTCAAGTTTTTTTCAGATTTCTTGCCATAAGGAACTTCGTGTTAAACACTAATGAGTCACATGATACTGGGAAGGGAAAATGGCTAATAGGGCATAATTTGGCATTTTCACTTATAGATGGACTTGTTGCCAGTGGTTTAGACTTTAATGGCTATATTTTGAATTATTTTGAGGGCACAGCAAATTTACACTGTTATACAACTTGTATAATGACTACTACTATAAAAAATTCATTTTCGACTTCTTTGACCATTTTTGGTAGAATGATTTACGTACTTAGACTCGTATTATCTATTTCATGATCCATATTCTCTTGAGATTCAAGATTCACAGATGTCACAGATTTGAATGATTTTCCATAAGAATTTGGTGCTATAATTCACAAATCAATGTTTCATAGATGATAGAAAAAATACCACCATCCAGATGCAGCAAAACAGGCTAACAATGATACTACCACCACCGCGTTTCACATATGGGCTAAGAATGTAGTCTTTTTCTTTCTCCAGACATACTGCTTCCCCTAAAAGTTATATTTTGTTCTCCTCCATCTACAACATTTTCGTCCAACAGTCTTCTGGCTGTGGTTTTTAGTAAGCTTCAGATTGGCAGAAACACTCGTTTTGGAGAGCAGTGAATTTCTCCTTGCGTCCTGACCATGCACTCCATTGTTGTTCTGTGATCCCCAGAAATTCCCTTTGGTTGTGCCAACATAAAATTCAAAATGATGTGTAGTGAAGATCAGGTCTGCTCAATACAACAGGGCACCCATGCACACCTGACTGTCGTTCCAATAATTGAGTACACCTAATTATAATTTCCAGTTCAAATTATCTGCCAATCACATACATTTACCACTCATGGATATGTAATAGTGAATGTTTCTCTAAACATAAAGTGTAGTAGGAGGACTTAAGTCAAACTCTGCTGGTGTTTTATGTCAAGCACCATTGTCTATGGCTCTATATTATTGCTTAAAGTGACGATTATGTCAAATAATGCTTCCACGGTCAAGAAAATTTGTACCTCAAGAGTCTGTTTACATAAATTGGGGGCAGCACGTTTTCCATTCCATGAAACAATAAAAGACTACCATCTGGAGGCATAACAATCAAAAAAATTATATTTAGGGTCACAGAGCTCACAGAGGAGAGTCCTGGAGGACCATTTGTGTGGTACAATGTACTTGGATGGTTTATGCTGGAAATGCAAGGTTAAAAGAAACCATTTTCTCACCACTGTCGAATGCTTTGGTGGTCCCTTTTAGGACCTCCAGGGTGAGTGCAGCAATGATATCAGCCTGCCTAGTGATGGACTCTGCCCTCTCCACAGCCTCTGCACCCAGTGAGGTGATCATTTGTGTCCCATTAATCAGAGCCAGACCCTGGAGATAAGTGAAATGTAAAAGCAATAATATCATTCTCCCTTAACACAAACAATTAATATTACTTTTTTTGGTCATATGACATATAAGACAAAGGCTCGGTGATCAAGGCTATGAATTACTAATTAGAAGATTTGAAGTTTCAGATCCTGGTTCTGCATAGCTGCCACTGTTTTCTAACTGACTACAGTTATATTGCTTCTAGTATGCACATAGTATGCATTTATGAGAGTTAGCAGACTATTTATGATCATTTTAGGTATTTTCATAGTTCCAGTTGCATTTGTTTAACAAAACTTCAGAAGGGTCAAGGGCATGTTTTCTCACTACACACATCACCGCTTTGTCAGCACAGATAAAGGCAATTATTACCTCTTTTGGTTTAAGTGATATAGGTTTCAGCCCATGAGCCTCTAGTACCTGTGTACAGTGCAAAGGTTAAAGGTTAGACTTTAAAGGAATGCTAAGCAAATCTATTTCTTTTAGCTGGGTTTCATCATTTAGCTTTGTAAACACCAGGACACTGCATGAGTTGAGCAGGAGTAATGGCTCCTTACGTATTTAGCATCAGCCCAGCCACTCTTAGGTGACCACATCTTTCCTTCTCCCATTAGCCCTAGAGCTAGATGTGAAAGAGGAGCAAGGTCTCCACTGGCACCCACTGTTCCTTTCTCAGGAACGAAAGATAGACAGGATGCTGGAGAGACAAGCATGAATGTTGTGGTTAGACCCTATCTGAATACAACTTGTATTCTGATAAATCATGTGTGAGTCCCTGTGTTGTGTCTATTTTATCTCCAAAAATGATAATCAGAGCTCTGAAAGAGTCTTTGTGTCTGGTGTGTATCTTGGCACTTAGAATGGGCAATCCACGATCATAAAGTGTTTTCATTACAAAAAGCTTTCATGTACCGTTAAAGGCCTGTATCATGCTTTGGAGGGTTTCAAGAGAAATTCCACTGTATCCTTTAGCCAGAACATTTATCCTGAGAGCCAGCAACATACGCGTTCTTTCAGGGCTCAAAGGGCTGCCCAAACCTACACAGACACACAGAGTTTGTATTTCCATTATTGTGACTTTTCATTGACATAATATTACTATAGATCGTTAATTATACACCTATTCCTAATCCCAACCTGAACCCCAGTACTCAATATTTGTATTTTTCTAATAAAAGTTACAGTTTATGTAAAAAGTCTCAAACTGACAGATTGATCCTTTCTTCACAGGACATTTGGACATAACATTTGGTCCCCACAAATATATTTAAGCACCCCCTTCACACATCCATCCAACAATAATGGCACAACAGAGATGGTTCACTGATGGGTTATTATTAATTAATAATGGGTTTATTTGTTATTAGTGGCATTGAATAACTTGAATAACTCACCTGCTGAGTGTGAGCGAATAAGGTTTTCCTGAAGCTCTCTGAAACAGAGAAATAACTGAATTTCATTTAAAGAGTTATGTGCTGTTAGTTTGCTCTAGTTAAATGATCAAAAGTGAATACTTGAGTTTGCTGATTGGGATCACAGTCCTTGCAAATTTTCCAAATCCTGTGGTGATCCCATAAACAACTGGAGAGTACAAACGTACAACAGGGACATATATATAGATTGCTGATTAGAATGAAAGCATTTTCAATATAATCTATACGTAAGGTTCAGCTCAGAATACAGTACTTGCAAAACACAAGCAGTTGAAATGCAGCACACTCTGTCTACCTTTCTTCTCTTTCACTATGGTGTCCAGAAGTTCTCTTGACTGCACCACCTTTTTCTCAGCTTCTGCGGTCAGCTAAAGATCAGCCAATTGTAACAACAATTATATAAAATAAAATACAACTATAACTGGGTAAAATGTAACTTGATAACGAGTAAAAAATAGGTTATCCAGTAACAAAATCCTCTACCTTGATCTTGTAAAGGCCTCGTCCTAGGTTGATTAGATCAGTAGAATTCAGGTTGTTCCCATCTAGAAAAATGTACTAAACACAGCCAAATGCATCTCTGGTTTGTTGTACATGTTTACATTTCACATTGTCTCCTTCATTTCCATTATGGGAAATATTCAGTGTCTTATTATATACAACTTTTCACATACATGTTAATAAATTTATTTTTCAATTTCAAAATTAACTCACTAACACATTGCTTAGCTTTTTATGAAAGAAAACATTCTCACCTCCTCTGGCTCCCGGTAGGTCCTTGTTCTGCTTGCCATCATTAAGAAGCTGAACTATACATGTGCATTTCAAATTTGACTTACTGCTGTTTGATATGATATGCTGAAGAAATGTTTATTGTGGAACGAAAATTTTGATTAAACTCTAATCAAAAGCAAAATAGCATAATGTTTTATAAGGATACAAATATGACATTCCAGGTTGGCTAGGAATGTAGTCAGATGACATGGTGTCTCCTTTGATCTCTAGACAAATTGAAATAAAGTCAGGACATACTACTGAGAACAGATTTTTGTAAATAGAATGACTTGTGGTTTGTGAGTGTGAAAATGAGTAGTACACATTACCAAGCTCAACAAAGTCATTGTCCTCCAAAACATCTTCAACTGTGTCATCTGTATCCAGTAGTCCTTGTCCCTGACACCTCCTGACCACAAAGCACACGTCTTTAACATGCGGGATCCCTCCATTATCAGGCTTGTTCTTGACATAGCGTTTGAGTGCCTCCACTCCTAGCCATTGTATAGTATAAGACGTGTCCTTACAGGGAACGGTCAGCCACTCATCCCTTACATGCACAGTAAATCGCGGCATTGTGCCACTTCTGTCTACCAGGTTTGATCTGCAGAATTTAGAGGACTGATGGAAAGTAAGTGAATAGCTATGTTTGGTGGGGGCCACAGGTCTCAGCAGACCAATCAAAGGCTATCAGATGAACCCCTCCTCAGTACCTAGGCAGTTGAACCCTAGGTTGTGTTTGATCAAGTTATCTCTGATGTTCCCAGATTTGGTATTGTACACAGAAGCAAACATACTAAAGACTGGTTCTTCAGTTATAAGCCATTTGTCCTTGTAATGAATTAACTTTGAGAAGTAGTTTCTGATAATGTGTCAGATAATTTACTACATTAGCATGTGTAGATTCACATAGGTATTAATGAAAACAGTTATTTATACAAAAGTAAACAAAAATAAAGACTTTAGTTCAAATCCACCTCTGCTAGATCATTTTATTATGTTACAGTTAAGTAGGATTTTAAGACAAAATTCTTAAAATGAAGAATTGTGGGACATGGGAAGCTTTATATATATATATATATATGTATATATATATATAAAAAATTTATTTATTTCGTTCTTTTTTTAATACATTTACAATAAAATTCATACAGGTCTGTTTTTTCTGACAAGATGGGATGCTGAGTGTACTTTAATGAGAAATAAAAGAACTTTATTGATAGCAAATGGCTGCAATGAAACAAAGAGAGAAACATTTAAAGGGGTCTAAATGCTTTCTGTACCCACTGTATATATATATATATGTATAAATGTGTGTTTGCATGTGTGTGCGTGTGTATAACCCCAGCTCCAATTAAGTTGGGATGTTGTGTAAAACATAGATAAAAACAGAATATAATGATTTGTGAATCCTTTACAACTTATACTCCTTTGAATACACTACCAGCTTCAAAGCAACAATAACCAGCAAAAACTGTATCCAAAAGATACATGAACAAATGAATAGAAGGCTTAGTCTCGTAAAAAAAATAATTATAATACTAATACTTCATGTAAAACTTATTGTATATTTTGAATTGTCAATGGGTTTGTAAACAGGTTCCAAATTAAAAATCTCCACTGGTATGAGAAATGTGCTGTCCATAATATCATAAAATGTATCTGATTTCTTTTAGATGACATGAAATGGTCTACCTTCCAGGTAAATATCTTGAACCCCTCCTATTACTGATGTGAATTTGGAAGATAGCTATCCTTGCTCAAGCTCCACCTTAGAGGCGCGCTCATGTGTTTTAATGTGTACTTCCCTTTAGCTCCTGACGCTCTACAGCTTGAAGACAGATCTAAAGATGTCTCGGATGCATTGTTTCCTGCTCTCTGGTCTGGCTATGTTATTTGTCCTTACCTGTGAGTGTGACCTTTTTCTAACTCTATGTTGAACAGGGAGTACCCTGTTCCTTCATTTGTAAATTAGATCTTCAAATGTAAACATTATCAGTTTAAATAGGTCAAAGCTGGATACACTTACCTGTGACATTCTTTTTTGGTCTATTACAGCATTGCATGAGGTTAACAGCGCAAGTTTGCCTAATGGCAAAGTGGATAAGAAAGCTGTCAGTCCACAAGGTAACAGACCTAATCACCTGCATCTGCTTCTCAAAGCAAAATATCCTGTAAAGAATTGATCAGGATGTACTATGTACTTGAGATACAGTAGACTATAGCGTTCCTTGTTATTGTGTGTTAGGCGAGTTAAGGAAGGTGGGAATTTTCTTGCAAGAGAGTGATGCCAACAACTTTTTCAAACACCGAGGCAGGAGAGCCGTGAAATTGCAGGACGAGATTGATGGTGAGTTCGCAAGGTTGTGTTAAGCTAAAGAATTTTTTACTGCTACTTCTACTGCTGACTGATGAGCAAGTAATATTCCCTGATTTTTGGGTCACAGCTTTTTATGTATTGTATTTATCAGGCAGCACTGCCTCTGACCTGCTATTAACAATATGCTGCTCACAAAAATGAGCGGATATGTCAAAATGAAACATCCCATAATTAGATATTCCCTGATTTTTGTCAACAGTGTATATAGTGACATGAAGACATAGCTACATGGCTTAAATTTGATAAATGTGACTGGTGTATAGATGCAGGAGTCTAGAGGTCAATACCTGAGTTAATACTAGACTGTTATAAGCAAATGCTGTGTTCAGATTGGTGTCATTTATTGTACCTATCCACTACATTTCATTTCACTACATTTTTACAGCATATTCAAAAAAATCTATGTATTATGCCTGTCTCAGATGAGAAACTAGTTGAGTTTGAGCATTCTGGAACACTGTGGCTGGAGATAGGTAAAGAATTTAACTGTCGCAAACCTATGTGGAGAGCAGGAGACAAAGGCCAGCATGGAGAAGTAAACTCTTAGACTCAGGAGTTGCGCATTGCTTTTATGTATAGTGCTGGTTGCTGTTTTGCCTCAGATTTATTTACAATAGATTTGATTCCATTTTGCTTTTTACTAAGACTTCATAACTGCTCAAGTTTAATGCTATGTAAACCTATGTAGTATAGGGTATATATGTATATATGGTTATTCTTAGGTCATCTTCAGTGACATTGAAATGATCATTCTGTTCATTCTGCCTAAACTAATGACTACTTGAATTTTCTTTTTTCAATTTTTATTCTTTTATGCAAAACATTGAACAGCCGTTCACAGCCCGGGTTGGAAAAATATATAATACCCAATTTGATGAGGTCAAAGATTAATCATGTAGAAATGTCAGAAGCAGCATGATACAAGTAACATGGAATCTATGAAATTTTTAAGGCTCAATAATTAAATGAAAAACAACATTCAATTTTAATTTTAAACAAATTATTTTAGCTTGTGCTCTCAAAGAGCACTAAGTCTCGTATAGTAAGTGCTAGTATGTACATTTTTCATTTTAATCCATTCCAGGGCTGTAGGGAGGCAGGCTCTATCATTCATCACAAGATGTAAGGCAGTAACCAACCCTGACCAGGTTATTTAAGCATAAACTAAATACCAAAGCAAAAATAAAATTGGATGAGTGATTAAAAGTAGTAAAATATCTGGTTCAACAACCAATAAACTTTCTCTGAATAGCGATTATAACTTGACATCTGTGGTACTGGACTGGATAAAAAAAATTACTAATTCCACAATGCAGTGGCTTAAGTATATTAATAAAGTTATTGTCACCGAGTGGATCCAAATGCATTTGAGACTTGTATAATTTCACTGACCATTAAACTTTCTTTATGGGAAATGGGCAAATATTCCCATACACATGGAACTATTTGAGTTTGACCAAGCCAAAATGGTTTTCTCTATGAAGGACTGAATCAGGGAAGTTTCCAACCCTGTTCATCTATCAATTCTTGCCTTTCTTAGTAAACTACCTGGATGTTTCAAGGCAGACTCAAAAATATATGATTTCAGGTTGATATACAAAAAGGTATGGTACAAAAGGGTATTCTGATTTTCAAATGGCACTGGATACATTTGTTTGTTCTATTATGTACATGCATGAAACTTGATTTAAATATTCACAATAAATGTGAAACAATATTTACTATAATGCTTCACAATTGTACTATACAATGTCCTGATTTAAGCTCCCATTTTCTTGCGCTAACATAGGAGGTACCTTCATTAACAAACCTTCTATAACCCGGAAACTATCAGAATCTTTCTTATCTCTACATACACCCGTTCCTTTCCTTCTATCAGTACATCAATTTCTTTTATACAAAATAATTATGATGTATTACAGCATTTAGCATTAGAAGAGAGTGATGTTATACATGACTATGAGACTCTACGACCATACCTATTTTCAATTATATTGACATAATATAAAGGAATGTCTGATTTGCTATCTGTGGGATGGGTAAAGGTGCAGGAATGTGGCAGGGATTTGTTCCGGAAGGAATAATGAAAACTGGGTACCACTGAATATTTCTGAATTAAATCTATTTAGATAATGGGGTTCAACTGTAACAGGATTATATTCTTTATCTGTAATTCAAAACAAATCTAATAATCAGTTCCTTAATTTTTAATGCTGCACATCAGAACATACTAGCTTTGTGGTTTTACAATATCCAGTTTGCACACATTTGATACATACAGTACATAACATACAATATCTACACAAAATGATCTTTAGCCTTTAGCCCTTTACCTTTCCATATTCTATTTTAATGTTCTCTTTGCAGCTGAACAGAGACAGAGGCTGGCAGCTGATGAAAGGAAGAGAGAATATCATGAAGAGCAGAGGAATGAGTTTGAGAATTATGCTGAGGAAGAGCATGATGGTGAGTATGGACACCTCTCATTTAGCTGTCTCTCCTGTCTGCCTGCCCATCCATCTACAATGTCTGTCTAGTTACTATCTGTCTATACATCAGTGTCGAAAAAATATACGGTTTGATCCTGTTAAAACCATTTTACATCGTTTTTAATTAGAGTAGGAACAATGCTAACTCAGATCTGTCTTTGCCTAACCATACATTTATCTACCAGTCAATATATATTTTAGAAGTATGTGTGAGGATTTAAAATTCACATTTAACTGTATTTATTTATTGTATTTCTGTCCAGTCAACCATTCATTAAGACTTACCTGAGTGGATGCTCTCTATCTATTTAACTACTGTACACACACACACACACACACACACACACACACACACACACACACACACACACACACAAGCCAAAAGTTATCATCATCACTTCCCCAGACCAACTACGCACATGTACCAAACCATCCAGGTGATGGAAAAGAAAATAGAACTCATTGGATCAGATGACCTTCTTACATTTTTCCAGTGCACTCTGATCAGTAACAGTTTTTCAGCCCCAGATACAGTATTTACTGTACAGGAGGTGCTGCAATGCATAATGGTTCCTTTTGTGAGTAGCATTAAACACGTTTTTATCTTTTAGCCACTGCCAACATAATTTGTGCCAGATGAAGCTTTGGTGCAACAGAGTTCCAACACCATATCACTGAGAAACTACCGTCAGTGGTCTAAATTGAGGAACTACTATGATCTCATCTGGACTGAATGGACATAGAATCGACTGTGGTACAAATCGCAGCAATGTATAATGGAAGGAATGTGTTACACACTACAGTGCCCCCTACTCAATGTGGGGCTGCCTAGTAGCACAATGGGCCAGGTTCATATCAAGCAAACCTCATTCCACAAAAATCAAATACAATGTGTCAGAAATAGACCTAGGAGCAACTGGACTGACAAGTCCAATTTTCTTTTCTACCACATGGACAGTTGGGTATGTGTGCACCGTTCATCTGGGGAAGTGATAACACCAGGATTCACTCTAGGAAGAAGACAAGGCAGCGAGGTGTGATAGTTTTGGTATGTGATGTTCTTTGGGATCAAGGCATTCATGAGGAAGTTAATCTTCTGTGTAACATGAACCAAGTGGTTTTACTGTTTTGGCTGACGGGTGAATATGGATCTCATTGTATATATGTCTACTTATCTACCTACCCAAACATCTCTCCATCTAAATACCTTTATATCTAGTGTATATGCAAATTAAAACTTATTTTTACATATCACTCTTTATCTTCCTGAACAAGGCAGTCAGTAGGACACTAGAACAGCAATCATCTATCTTTATCCATCTATATGTTTATCTGTTAATGTTATATGTTCCAGTGGAAAATGGCGGGTGTGGAAAACTCATTTATCTCACTATCTGTCTGTCCATTAATTACATTTTTACACTACCTTCCTACCTACATGTCTGTTTCTCTGTCTGCCTACCTACCCACATCTCAATCTGACTAAATTGATATCAACTCTATCTGCAAGCTAAAAGCAAATTTAATCTAGTACTTTCTATTTTTAGAGCAAGACGAGAGAACCCGAGAGAGTACAGAGCAGTGGAGACAGTTTCACCATGATGGTCTTGACCCTTCTTATGAGTAACCATCACAGCATTTAAAGCTATCTACACATTTGTGCATTTCTGTGTAAAAACATCACTCACATTTTCATTCTGACCATAAAAGTGACATAGTGTTCCATCTCCAGCGAGGCTTCTTATTAAAAGCATTGGGTGAAACTGATAGTACCATAAGAAAAGTTATGTAGTAGGGAATTTAAGCATCAAATGGGCTTATAATGTCAAATAAAAACAGATTGTCAGCTTAAGGTGTGATTCACTAATGCTAAGATTCCAGCTTGACTTGAGCCATTTGCAAATGCTGCCTGTATTCAGCTCTTAACATATTCCAAAGCAACTGTACATGCAAAATATGTGAATGAATACGGTATCATCTATGGTAATGTGCTATTAAGGCAAACTGACAATTGTGCAAAATGTTTAGCACAGAACGTGCAATTAAATTTGCATAATAAAGTCAACTCTCTGCATTCTTACAAGGTGCTATTTTTTACATTCCTGCTTTCATATTGTAGTAAAGAAGTGATAATGTCAAATCTTAAAGCAGTAAAGTCTCTTTCATATTTGGATGAAATATGCCATAAATATGGCATAAAACATATGTTGGAGAAAACAAGGTTGTGTTAGTTGACTGATAGCAGCAGCACCTAAGTGCTACATTCAGAGCACTTCTAAGAAGCCCATGCAGAACATATTGAGCACAACAGGAGCTGTCTGACTTTATCCTTCCTAATTATCCTGATACATGCCTGTAAGGTAAAACACTAATGATTATGCTATGTCAAAATAAACCTATACATGACAAACTAAACATTTTACTTACATTTAAAATACACAACCCAGGAAACATTTGATACTCTTGAAAACTTGGTTGTAATAATAGATTAGGACATTCTGCTCAAACATCACACAAGCTTACTGCAAAATTAATAACTAAATCAAATCAATCCTTCTTGTAAAGCAATTCATTTAATAGCTGCACTAATAAATGCTAAACCACAGCAGGTTTATTTTGTTTTTGTTTGTTTGTTTTGTTGCTTCTTCCAACTGTTGGGTTGCCAAACTGCAAAATGTCTATAAATAATGTTACATTCTCTGTTCTTTCAATTTTTAAATTGTATTGAGGAACATCCATGCAATCTCTGATATCTACAGGTCTCTTGCTGTCTTGTTTTCTTCTCCTTCAGAATTGAATATGCTATCAATGTGAGCTTTGCATTAGGCCCTCACCTAGGTAGCATAAAGCATTTATACATTTCTTTTCCTAAGGTCCTCTAGCATGATGTAGATGAACAAACATTTGCTTAGAAGGCCAGACTTTTATACAACTCCGGGCACCTCAACCACCCACAAGGCAGTGTTTCATGACGTTAATTAAAATGTACTAACCTTTTCCATACTGGAGCACTGAGGTCAATCAAAGCCAAAGAACAACGGTTACAAATGGGTTTGTCTATTATTATGATTTGGTGGAAGATCTCACCTTGGCAGAAATCCAGGTAAAGCTTTCACAAACATTTTTGCAGCTGTTTATTAAAACAAATTACTCTAAATAGTTCATAGATCACCATACACCTTGCAGTCACACAATGAAACTATTTAACAAGCTTACCCAAATGTTACTTACTTTAGTTACCTAGTGACTTATGCACATACGAAAAAAAGAAGTCCAGTGTGCTGTTTATCAGGTTTTATATACCACAGATAACACTACAGTTTTTTTAAACAGCTAAGGATTTAACCAGGCTTTAATCTGTACAGTGCAAGGATTTGGGAAATTGGGCCCTGGCTGTCTGCCTACACAATATATACAGTGCTGTGCAAAAATCTTAGCCCACCATTAGATTAGATATACCATAATGAACCTATATTAAAATACTACAAAATACAGAAATGCGGTATATATTTAGTATTATAAACCGAATTTTTATTTTTCATTGTAATTTGAATGGCGCAAAAACAATGGTAGCCTAAGACTTTTTCACAGAACTATACATTAACAAATCAAGAGGTTTGGCAGCTTTTCACTACAATATTAATATGGTGCTTCATTACTGGCTTATAGTTTATAATGTGAGCACCCACAAAACTGCCTTAATATATTACCTTAACATGCAGGTAAGGTTAGGGAAGAGCAAAACTTGTTGTGCATTTTATAGAGTTCAACTGTTGTGGAAAACTTCCATTTTGGTCATAAAGTAAGAAACTAGAGACTAGCTCAAAAAACATATCATATACACCACTTATCTATATCATAGTGATTATACACATTTCCTTTCTAAAATAAGCTCTTTATTCCATAGCATATCCCTTAATGTATGACTTCCACCAGTCAAACTCAGCCATGAAAACCAAAGCGGTACCACACAGGCCCACATTAACAGATCTGATCGGTGACAGGCTTTCTTCACAGCAGCTGTTTGAACGGAACAGCATATGGCACCTTCTCTTAGTGTGTGCTCAGAACAGTGTGCTCTCGGCTGGTTCCTGGCAAAACAAGGACGGAAGGTGCATGAAGGGGTGAGAGGTGACCAGAGGTGACCATGTGGATAGCAGGGAGGGTGCAGTGGCCTTCAAATGGCTCGCTGACAAATTAGCATCACTTGGAACCCGTGATGATGGTGGTAACCGTGGAAGGCCGTGTGCATGGCTTCTCCATCGGTCCTGTGTTTAAGACCTTCTGGGATGCATCTATACAAAACAACACATTTTTAAAGGGCAGTTACACATACTGTCAGATAGTTACTCTAGCTCATAAAAAGTGAGTACACCCCTCAATTTTTTGGAAATGTTTTTTTTATATCTTTTCATGGGACAACACTGAAGATATGACACTTTAATGTAAAGTAATCAGTATACAGTTTGTATAACAGTGTAAATTTTCTGTGCCCTCAGTATAATTTACACACAGCTATTAATGTCTGAACCACTGGCAACAACAGTGAGTTAAACTGAGTTTTGAGTCAGCCTGTCAGTGCTCAGACCATACACCAGACATTGTATCAAGCTGGTCTGCAAGGCTGTCATCCCAAAAGGAAGCCTCTTTTGAAGATGACGCACAAAACAACCTGCAAACGATTTCCTGAAGACAAGACTATGGATTACTGGAACCATGTCCTGTGGTCTGATGAGACCAAGATTAACTTATGTGGTTCAGATGGTGTTGAGTGTGTGTGGCAGCAACCAGGTGAGGAGTGAAAAGACAAGTGTGTCTTGCCTACATTCAAGCATGGTGATCGGAATGTCATGGTTTGGGGATGCATGAGTGCTGCCGTCTGTGGGGAGCTACAGTTCACTGAGGAAGCCATGAATGCCAACATGTACTGTGACATACTGAAGCGGAGCATGTAAGCCCTTCAGAAACTGGACTGCAGGGCAGTAATCCAACACGAATTGACCCCAAACACACATCCAATACAACCATTGCCTTGGTAAAGAAACTAAGGGTAAAAGGTAAAACCTAAACCCTATTGAGCATCTGTGGGGTATCCTGAAATGGAAGGTGGAGGAGCGCAAGGTCTCTAACATCCATTAGCTTCATGATGTCATGTGGAAGAGAATTCCAGAATACCTGAGAAGCTCTAGTGAACACCATGCCCAAAAGAGTTAAGGCAGTGCTAAAATAATGGTGGCCCCCCCAAAAAAATATATTTTTTGGGAAAATATAGACTTTCACTTAGGGGTGCACTCACTTTTTTGCCAGTGTTTTAGACATTAACTGCTGTGTGTTGAGTTATTTTGAGGGTGCAACAACTTTACACTGTAAATTAGTCAGTCTACAGCTTGTACAGTGTACAAGATAAAAGATAATCGGTGTACAAGATAATGTATCAAATTGTCATATCTCCAGTGTTATAGATATAATAAAATTGTTACAAACCTGTAAGGGGTGTACTCACTTTTGTGAGATACTGTATAATGGATTAGTCTGAAGAAATAAGGCATGATGTCATGCAGCCACAAGACAAAACTCTGGGTTTGGGTTGTATTAGATGTTCCTATTACAATGATCCATTCATAGTAAATCATGCACATTAATATTAAATTGGGATCATTAAAATCCTTCTGGCTAATCATGATCCGGAATTCACCATGCTCAAATAAACTGCCTAACAGCTAAATTATTATTATATTGCTGGTTTATACACTCACCAAGCTCTTTATTTGGAACACTATATTAATACTGGGTAGGGACTCCTTGTTTAAGTCCACCGGCTGCAATGTATCATGTAGATTCTATTATGAGATTTTTCTGCTCACCACAAGTCTATAGAGTGGCTATCTGAGACACGGTATCTCTCTGTTGGCCTCTCTCATAGACAAGGTGTTTTTGTCCACAGAACTGCCAATAATAGATTGTATTTTTTATTTATTGCACCATTTTAAATAAACGGTAGAGACCCCAGAAGATCATCAGGAGAATTTAAATCAGGAGAGCACCAACAATCAAGCTACAGTCATTTTATTTGAACATTACCTGAAGCTGCTTGTTCATATCCGCACGATTTCAAGTGTTTCAAGTGATAACTGAATGTATCAGCAGTAGTCCACGTGTTCCTAATAAAGTGCCCAGTGAGTGTATATAAAATGCAAATGAACGTGCATGATCCTGGTAACTCACATTCCTTGCGGCTGATGGAGGATACATCGATAGACTGGCTCTTAACAGACATGGCTGTTTGGTTTTCATTCCTGTGTAAGGTTCTATCCATGCTGCTGCCCAAACTGCTGCCCAGCTGCAGCCGCTTCATATGACGTATCACTGCTGTAGCATTAAAAGCTTGCTGTAAAAGACAAGTGCCAGTTCATTACAATATGAATTTATGTCAAAAATATGTTGTGTAGAGGGCTAATCATTGTACAAATGGCCTCCTCTTATTCTGTAATAGGTAAATAGCAGTCGCTCACCCTCCATTTGGCTTTAGCAAAGTTCTTTTTCATCTGCCGACTGACTGACTCGTGAATATTTTTACGTAGCGCAGTGTCTCCAGCGATCCTGAAGTGAAAATATATATAGTTTTAGTTATACAGTTTGTCAAAATGCTATTTAGAATACATATACAGTAAACCAGCCAAAAATGTCCAGCCACTATCATCCTGTAGAAGGCACTGAAGGATTAGAAGATGACCAACACAAACAGTGCAGTAACAGATGAGCTGCTGTCTCTGACTTTGTATTCACAAGGTGAAGCAATAAGGTGAATTACTTTAATAAAGTGAAATTACTAATTTTAAAATTCCAGAAGCCCTTTTGTGTTTGATCAGTCTGATGATTTGGAAATATACACACCTGTATAGCCTCACAGCTAAAAATGCATATGAGGAAAAAAAACAAGCCATGAGAAGGAAAGAATTGCCTGTAGAGCTCAGAGAAGGGACTATGTGGATCCACAGCTCTACAGTTCACCTTTCAGCAAGACAATGACCTTAAGCACACAGACAATACAACACAGGAGTGGCTCAGGGACAACTCTGTAAATGTCCTTGAGTGATCCAGCCAGTGGCCTGACCCTGCCCCAATCAAACATCTTTGGAGAGAACTGAAATGGCTGTCCACCGACTGTTCCCATTAACCCATGACACAGCTTGAGAGGATCTGCAGAGAAGAATGGCAGAAAGTCCCCCAATCTAGGTATACAAACGTTGTGGCATCATTTCAAATAACACACTGGAGGCTGTAATTGCTTTCAAAGGAATTTTAACTAAGTACTGAATAAGGGTTCTGAATACTTGCGTCAATGCAGTAACTTTAACTGTTTTACTAAATTAGCAAAAAAAAGTAGTATTGAGTACAGAATGATGGGGAAAATACCTGAATAACAAAATGTGAAAAACGTAAATGCATTATACCTCACATACACTATTTACTGTTCTTATAAGATTTACGTGCAATGGAAAATAAATGTTTAATGTTGTTTTTGTTTTAAGGTTTTAAAATTATTAATATAATACTGTTAGGACATACCATATATTACATATCACAGCTTTATACATTAACCAATATATAGGGTTCTTCAACAGTCAGTCAGTCAGTTGTTTTATTATTAATGCTTAAGACCTACACTAGTCTAC
Source organism: Parotocinclus haroldoi (assembly GCA_034779995.1). Classification (NCBI taxonomy): domain Eukaryota; kingdom Metazoa; phylum Chordata; class Actinopteri; order Siluriformes; family Loricariidae; genus Parotocinclus; species Parotocinclus haroldoi. The sequence continues at coordinate 5,438 of JAUZST010029562.1, read as the reverse complement.
AGCCAAATTAGTTTAGACATTGAATGGAAATAACATGAACTTAAATTCTGAAATTGGCTTTAATTTTCAGATTACAGGGATGCATATATATTTTTACAGTCTTTGATACAACTCTAGGTAAATATTGCATCATCTCTAAATGAACAATGAAAGCTAGATGATGCAATCCCAATTAAACCCACAACTCCATACTCTTACATTCTCCCTCTATCAGTCACCCAGCCAACATTTTTACCATTCAACTTATATCGTTGTTCAGCTATTCAGTCATGCCTTGGATTTGCATTAATAAAGCAGATAATTTCAGACAGACAGGCAGCTTCATTATTAATCCCAGAGGGTAAGTCAAAGCGATATCTGTGGTGAAGTAACTTTTGAGCAAAAAAAGTGAGGTGCATAAACTATGACCAGCATCAATGATGCCTCTGTAGTTAAACGTGGTTGCCCTCGGGCTTGGTCTCCAGGGTTGATACACAAAGAATTGCTGTTTCCTATGTAAATGGGACAGTCAAACAAGAGAAGAACACTCCATGAAAAGAGACTGGCCACTCAGACATTTACTGCAGCTAGGGACATAAAACGTTCTTTATCCAGCACTTGTTAAACCAAATAAGACCAATAATCAAGTTGGGTCTAATGAAGTACTTTGTGAAGGTAATCAACAAAAATACAGATGCATTCCAGTATCTCATTTGTAAATTTCCAAAGTTAAGTGAAGCAAATACAAAAGGAGGGAGTCTTCATTTGCCATCAGATGTGAGCTTCTGAAAAATTTGGAGTTTCAACGTTTGCTGCATGGCAAGAAAAAAGCTGCATGGGCAACATTCAGGAAACACTAGGGCAGACAACAATGAAGAGTTTGTAGAAAATTTCCTTCAGGCATATAAAGAACTTGGCTATACAATGTGCTTAAAAATTAATTTATTGCACTCTCATCCAGACTTCTTTGCACCAAACTGCAGAGCAGTCAGTGAAGAGCATGGTTAGAAAAAAAGATATCAGGGTAAATGGAACCTTTCAATGGTTGCAGACTACTGCTGGCCACGTACCAGAGATAATCAGATGCTTAAATACAAGAGACACTTTAAAAGTATCAAAAAAGTCAGTTACTAAGGACAAATTACTTATATTAGTTAAATTTTGTGCTTAGGCCTTCGTTAAAGTACATTTAAATACATTTAAGTATTTTATATTTCCAGAACATGCTATAAATGTTCTAATTAATTATAATAAATAATTAATTTATATAACAATAAAACCACACACTCTTCGATTGCATGGAAAATAGAACCACATGTTTTCCTTGTTACATACAAACATTAGGAGATATTTTAGTGAAATATCCCATAATAAAATATTCCCTCATTTTTCAGTGTATTTGAATTTAGCACAACAAAACTGATTTTAAAAAAAAACTGTAGACCAGTGCTATCTAACCAATCCACTGTCTGACCTTAGTTGTGCAAAATCTTTCAAAAAAACTAATTGAAAGTGTTTATAACACTGTAGCACTTACAGATAAAATAAATATAAATTCAGTTTAAACTGCTCAAATTTTCCATTACATGCCTACCGAATTAAAATTTTTGTGTTGAAGACCAGTGTTGTACATTTGTTTATGCTATCGTTGATGATTGTTTTCTACCATCCATAATCCCCACGATCCTGAACACATACACACACCTAGAGTATATAGTATATTATGCAAAGCAGTACTAACCAAGGGTGCCGAAGAGCCTCTTCACATGTGAACCTTTTGTCTGGATCTTTCTGCATAAGATTCCTGATGAAATCTTTAGCTGTCAGACATGGTAATTTTTACATTATTCATATATGTAATGATACTTCTATGCATGTCACGTTTCACATAAGCACTTCAAGTACAAGTTCAAGTGGTTTCATTTCAACCATATACAGTGGTGTACAGTACAAAGTGAAACTAAACATCTTTCCTCCAAAGTGCTACACATAACAATAGACTACATAGCATAAGCCCTACTTACCAGAGTCTGAGATATCATCCCAGTATGGCGAGTCAAACTCATACTCAGCCTTAAGGATCTGTTCAAACAACTTAGAATCATTCTCATCATAAAAAGGAGGATAGCCACACAACCTGGAATACACAGAACCCAAATTTATTTATATATATATTTTTTAAATGTATATATTTATATATAAATGTATATTTATATTCATCCTTCCTAAATTATTTACTTAAAAATTATGAAGCATAAGCTTATCCAAACTCCTGTTATCTTAATTTCTGCTTTAACTGAATACTGAATCTTAATACCCTAACCCACTATCTGAACCGTTCTCCCACTATGACAAATATATAAGTGATGAAAAGAGCAGAAGGACGTCATATGCCGAATGATTCTTTTCTATATCATCAGTAGTCATTGGTTGTTTATTTTGTATTTTAGTCTTTGCTGCTACAATAAACTTGTGGTGATACATGTAATGAATGAGACTTTGGTAGAGAGGCGATGCTCTGTCCTGTCTGCAATATAAAAGTAAAGTAGAGAACCAATCAGAAAGTCCACTGTGGAATTTATTTGTATATGAATCATTAATGGGTATGACACTTTGAAATAATCCCTAATTTTTGTAAGCAGTGCATGTTATGTTGATATCACTGAAAGTATGTGTGGTTTTGAATAAAAAGTAGCCTAGTGGTGATTTACCCACATAAAACAAAGAATATTGAATCCCAGTATTGCATTTAGATAACAGGGTTTGACTGTACTATCATAATATGTTTACTCACAATATGTATGAAATAACTCCAATAGACCAACAGTCTACTGCTTTACTGTAGGGCTTTTGTGCCAGGACCTCTGGAGCTTATGACAGAGGACAGAAAAAAAACAAATGAAGCATTGTTTTCAAAGTTTAGTTAACCACTAATCGAAAAATACCCAAAATAATAGATGACCTGGCTGAACCTAAATTGCAATTGTTTGTATAAATATTGAATTACCTACATACACGCGTACATACACATATAAAAATGTGTGGACGCACTGTATTTACGTATTTAGTAGAGAACTATAGATGATGTACGGCTTCCTGGCTATGTAGAGAAAACACTATTGATATAGTCGTGTAGAAAAAAATCAAAATTCTACAACCCCAAATCAGTAACAGCTGATAAAAAAGTATAAACCTTTATGGTATGTTTTGTCTTATTCACTTCATAATTAATTTAATTTCATTTGTTAATAAATATCCATTCCTGCATTTCAACACATTTTTTAAAGTTGGGACGGAAAAGCATTTTCCGCATTGTAATGTTGCCATTCCTTTGCACCACAGGTTTTGGGACAGAGGATACCAAGTGATTTAGTAGCCTGGGGACAGGTCTGGACTGAAGGCAGGTCAGTCCAGTAAGTTTTTTTTTACCTTTGGTTAAGAAATGCTGGAATACTGATTCATCTGACAATAATACAGGTTTCCATTGTGTGATGTTCCATCCTAGATTCCTCTGATCCCAGAGATGTCAATGCTGCTTTTGGACATAGTTAACATGAGACTTCTATTTTGTACAGTAACGTTTTACTAAAGTAACTCCCTCATAATTCTTGACAAATATCTGCTAATGTATTCCCTAACCCATGATGTTCTTTCAGTTCTTGATAGAGTGCCATTTGGGGAATGCAGTGCAGAAGATTAGGAGGATTCAGCTTCAGCTTGCCCCACTGGCCTTTGTGCTCTGGCCATCTTTGCTCATCAAAGACTCAGCCTTTCCTCGATGCTGATTTTGTGCTAAGTCCCGATTACAATCACTTGTCATTATTTAGTTTTTTTTAATGTATAAGTAGTTTTACATTTTCTCTGTTAAAACTTGGAATGCGTTGCAGGTCTAAAATGTAGGAATAGATGCTTATTAACAAATTAAATAGAGATTGATCAGACAAAAACAAGAAATATCTCAGGTTCATACTGTCTGCAGTGAATTAAAAGTCAAAGTAAATGTAAGAAACACTGTGTGTATTTTATATGCATATTTCACACTGTCCCAACTTTTCTGATTTGGGGTTACAATGCCAGTAAAACATCTATGAAGGCAGAAAGGTGGCCAAGGTCGCTGCTTACATGGTTTACACTCACCCTAAGCTAATTGAACACCCTGGCCCCCAATGTGACAGTGCCATCACATCTATAGAATACAGGAATCTAAAAATATTATACAAATTATTAGAGTATTATTACAATAAAATTATTATTATTGAAATATGAATTTACTTAAAAACTACCTAAAAACTGGTAGTTAATTCAGATCCTGAATTACAGCATATATCATGTTTTACGTGCTAATATTTTATATTATTATGGTGGCATTGCATTGGTTATATAGGCATCAATGGTCGGTGGCTATTACCCAGCGTCTACCAAAAACAAACTATTATATTACTGAAATATCAGAATGCAAAAAGAGAGTAGATAGTGACTGTCAACCTCACCAACATATCCTGGAGTCCCACAGGCTGTGGACATGATGTCATTTGCAGCTCCTTCCATTTTGGACAGGCCAAAGTCACTGATCATTATTTTAGATTGATCATGAGGACTGAAATATAACAAATTCTCTGGCTAAAAAAGAACATGTAGAAGATATAACAGATAAGTGACAAAGTAATTTCTCCTTACTGAATACATCTTAAAACACTATATAGTTAACGCACCACATAACGTGCGTTTGGACTACGTCTAACCACACATACATCCTTGTACCCTGCTGAATACCTCATCTGATACACCATACTGTGGCAATGTATTCAATACATGTACACTATGTTACCTCATATAGCTTTGCTGTAATCCCAAACAGATAAAGTTGGGCTGGTACGGAAAATGGAAATCAAAAATAATATGCAGTGTAGCTTACAGTTACTTTTACTTTTATTTCATTGCAGAGAGTGTGAATCTGAGATAATTCACAATTTGTCTGAAGAACTTAATTTTATGTGATAGTAAACATTCAATCCTGCATTTGAGACCTACAACTAAAGTTAGCCAAAAAAAAAAGTTAGGATGATGCAGTTTACAGATCAGTACTGGTGTGATTTCAATGAGGAAAGGTGGGCAGAAGATCTCTAGTCAACAAACAAATAAGTAAATTATTACAATGTTTAAATATAATTGTCCTTAAATAAATATTTGAATAGGTTTGCTTCTCATTCCTAACTTCTCTTTCTGATTTTTGGTTCTGTTTTTAAATCTCTTGTTGAAAAATAGATTAATGTCCATGGAAAAGATGTCGTTTTAAAGGCAGCATATGTTGCTTTATATAGTTTTCTGCATTAATGCCGCCAAGTGCAAATTACCTTTAGCAAGAGCACTGGCCCAGCCCCATACCATGACACACTCTTACTTTTTATGAAATATGTTGGGTTCATACTGTCTGCAATGAAATAAATAAATGTATAGTA
>JAUZST010029552.1:0-29564 GCA_034779995.1 Parotocinclus haroldoi | reverse complement strand
ATATAATTAAAAAAATAAAATACAATTACAAATATAAATAAACAAAAATTCAAGGGTTAAGAAGTGAGGTGAGTTGAGTCCCCCGAAGGTAACCGTGGTAAAGATTTAAAGAATTATATAAAGGGAGACCAACACCTATAAAAGCTGTCAGATGAGCCCTTCAAACCAAACTTACTTTTCTCGAGATGTTAAAAAAACATGACATCTTGCAGCCAAAGTGAGTAGGGGAAGAACATGATTTCCAACTAATAAGTATTCTTCTCCTGGCCAGCAGGAGAGAGAAAGCAATGCTGTCCAGTTCTCTGGAGTTCCATTGAGATCTATCGAGAGGGACACCACAAATGGCCAATTGAGGACATTGCTCCAACTGTTTGTTAAATACTGATGATAGGGAAGAGAACACAAAATCCCACAATTTTCTTAGTTTGGGACATGACCAAAACATGTGATACAGTGTTGCTGGATCCCCATTACATCGTGGACAGTTGGGTTTTATTTCTGGATAAATTTGAGCTAATTTGGCATTACATCATGAGCTCTACCTTTAATTGCATCAAATTTAATCTAGGGCAGGAGGATGAGGAATTAACCTTATCCAGAGCTCCCGCCCACCACAGCACTTTTAATTAAATTGTAAATATGCAAAAGCTCTCAGACTCTCAACTTGAGCACAATCACTGTTAAATAAGTTAGGCATGACTGTCTTTTTGCAGTATTTACTGCTTGGTAGCTTGTACTGTCAATAAAGGTTTGTATTTCACAGCTATTCTGCTGTGTATAATAGCATCAGCACCTTCCCTGTGTGTAATGACTTGCACTGGTAGGTTTTCTCACCAGTTTGCGCTGTCACTTTATATTTTCGCAGAGTCAACTGGACAGCATGTAATACTGTTAACATATTAGATGTTCTCTGTGTGCATCTGACTGGAAATTTAAATATTCCGACACCCTTCTTCTACAAGCACCAAGCTTGCCTATTTTTTACACTCTACCAGAGCGGGTCACGTACACTGGAGTTTCCTTGTTTTATTTGCATTAAACCCCAACATTCTTCACCAGACAAGGCCAGAGGATGCCATAGATTGCACTTGAAGATAATTTACATAATATTGTCATTATCCGCCCAAGGCTAATTTTACTATGTCCACTATTAGTTTGTATTGTATATACACATATAACGTTCCGGCACCATATATTCATAATGAAGACTTTCTTAAGCAATCAGTTAATATTTTTTGTGTTTATGTGAACAGACCTCAGCTCAGAGTTAGTGGGTCGACTTTTCACAAGGGATCAGCTGAGGACGGAGCAGGATGCCATGCTATTGGAGATCCAGGACATGACATCACTCTGACAGAAAAGGTTACTTATCTTTATGGACAAGACTAATTCTACAATGGCCTGGTAACTTACACAGCTGGGAGAGCTGCCTGGAAGACTTATTCGTACTGTGAAAAGTTTCACCACTCCAGACGGCTTTAAATTGCACAGTTTGTTTTAAAGTGTGTCTTTGTTTTTAACTGCATTGTTTTTTGTCTCTGGACATTTTGATATGAGTGTTGTAAGCCATTTGTAAGCTGTTACTGATGCTTAAGGACCAACCTCTCTCCAGAATCTAACTGTTTTTTTAATTGTTTTAGTTCCTTTAAATTTGTACTGCATTTCACTGGCTTACTGTACCAACACGAGTCAGTGATTTACAATCCACTTGCGATACTAATAATAATATATATCATATGTTGTAGTATGTATACTGTGCTCACATACACAAATTATGTATCAGTGGGCAAATAAAGGATGCCTGAGACATGGATTATTAAATTAGACTCTTTTTAAAAAATTTATTGTTAGCCTACATCTCAGGCAACTCTTTTGTGAATTGACACTGCTTGAGAAATAGAGTGAAAGTACAGTGTATTCAATTTATGTGCAGAAAAAGTAAAGTTTACTTTGTAAGACTGTTGTTTTTAACTAATAACCAAATCAGCCAGGTGTTTGTGTGTCCTTCTTAGTAAGAGTTTCTATCCTCAAATGGATGGCTCAGCAGAAATAGAGGAAATCGAGTAGACAGTGGGAGGGACAAATGAAAAACTAAGGGAGACCATGAAGATGGGAGGGATGCACGGAATGGTCCAGAACAGGTACGACAAACAACAGCAGTGAAGGCGAAGCAAGTTGACAGTTGCGGAGCAATCTGTAAAAGAACAATGGTATTAGAATTGTTACCCAGTTATCTGCGCTTTCTTGTGATCCAAAATGATGATGGGTTGGCGGTGAACTAGAAGTGCTTTGATAGCAGTTTTACCGAGGGATTTGGGATTTCTGTTATTCATAAAGCTATCTTCTTTGAATTGGTAAGTTTAGCACACAACGAGACACCATGGTCTTGGTAATTATGTTCCCTATGATTCAGATTCAGATGTGTGCATTACCACTAGACACACGCCACCTGCCTCTCTCTCTGTACTGTCTTGCTTTATGGGCTGTAACGTCTTAATAAATTTTTCCTGTTTGGGGAACATGTACGTTGTATGATTTATATTTTATGTTTTTTTTTTATTTTTATTTTTTTACTTTGTCCGTATTAAGGCACAAATGAATGATGTATCATGCGATGCCTGAGTGACTTCTTTACTGTGTTGACATAATGCCTTATATTTGTCTCATGTACTGAACAATATAGCCTTTTGTCCTGTAGCCACTTAGTCACTTATTGCTCAAACTACAAGGACATCCACTGTATGGCATACGAATAAAGTTCAAAAGGAAGTTTGATGTTGAATGTAGCCATTGAAGTGTACAGAATGAGGTAGTGCAGTAATAACTACTAACATTTTCAGAGAGGTTAAAAAAGCCTCGTGGGTTTTGGACGTAAAAGAAGGCTGGAGCACTAGAACAGGGTAATGGATGAAGCTAATAAGGACAGGGAGATGGATGGATTATAGAAGACAGGGGCAAAGTGTGGTTACTCATTGATAAGTTACTGAAGTGAAAAGAGTCTGAATCAGCAGCATATACCCGTGTGACAGGGCAAACATCACCACAGATTGTGAAAGGAAGGGGAGGCGTAGGTGAGGGGTTAAAAGGGTATGGTAAACTTATAGATAGATCAACCATTGCATAAAGATCACATTCAAAGAAACTCTGTAATGGGGTTAATATTCCATCAATGTTACGTGTAATGGGTGGATTTATGTATGTTTGACTGAACATGTTCTCAGTGCTGTTTTATTGTTTTTACAGAAAGTCAAGGCAAACCGCAGACAGATTCACCAACTTTTGGGGGATACTCAATGGGAGGATGAGACAGTGTTGCTCCCTATACAAGACATCAAACAGCAACCAGAAATGGTGACAGGCGCTTCTACAACCTACTCTGAAACAGGGCAAGGAGGTGAAACCTACCACCTGCTTCCCTCAAACTCCTCAGTTGCATCCTCCTGTAACATTGATGAGTCCTACAAGTACATCTTCCTCCCTATATGTTACTCCTTTACGTTTGTGTTTAGCATCAGTCTGAACTCTGTGGTGCTCTATCGTTCCTTTCGGCATACTAAGCAATGGAATGCATCTCTAATCTATATGGTGAACTTGGCCAGTACTGACTTTATGTATGGTCTTTCATTGCCATTCCTGGTGGCCAGTTATATTATGCATGACAAATGGGTTTTTGGAGACTTCATGTGTCGCCTGGTGCGCTTCCTTTTCTACTTCAATCTCTACTGCAGCATCTTTTTCCTCACCTGCATCTCTGTACATCGGTACCTGGGCATCTGTCACCCCATGAGGACCATTACCCTGGAGACCAAACGAGCCGTGAAGGGCACTTGTGTTCTTGTGTGGCTTGCTGTATTTGCACTCACATGCCCAATTTTTCGTTTTGCACAGACAGAGGATCTTCCCCGTGGAAAAGACGCTGGAGCTATAGCGGCCCATGAAGTGAGTGGTGAAAATAATAGTCCAAGAGAGGAGCTAGTTCAAAACTGCTGGGATGATGCTATTGATAAGGAGTTCCAGGAATATGTTCCTTATGGGATAATCCTCCATCTTTTGGGCTTCTTTGTGCCATTTAGCATCATCGCCTGGTGTTACTCACACGTGGTTATGACAATATTTCAAACACTGCACTCTCAACCTCCTAATAATGATGCTAGTACAGTACAAGGAAGCAGGCCAGGGACAGCGGTTGAAGGAGTGTCCATATTTTTGGGAGCTCATTCACCTTATGTAAACAGACGTCGCAAATCAATCAAGACCATCATAACTATCACACTTCTTTTTGCCCTTTGTTTCTTCCCTTTTCACGTTACCCGAACCATTTTCTTAGTCTTGAAAGTGACCAGTAGAGTGCAGTGCCGAACGATGCAAATGGTCTCCATTTGTTACAAAATCACTCGGCCACTTGCCTCGTTTAATGCCTGGCTTAATGCTTTGCTCTATTTCCTCACCAAGGACAAAAGTAGACCCTGCTGCCATCAATCACAACCTTCCCAACAGGGTCTCCTTTGGCCACTGAGGATGTTAGGAAAAGGGGGGCATGAAGAAGATGAAGTAGAAGAGGTAGTGAACCATAAAAACAATGAACTTAAATCTTAAAGCAACATACTGATAGGTGTAACTTGACATGAAACAGAGGCTTTGAATAAATGTGTTTGAGATTAAGATTATTTTTAGATTATGTTAAGAGTTTTGCCACAAAATGTTCTGATGTATTGCTACATAAGTTTAGGAGTGAAACATGCACAAATGGATATTGCAATAAACCCTTTAACTGTATAGATTAAGACTTACATCACTATGGAGTTGGCATTTCGCTAAGTATCATTGAGTGTCATAAAATGTGAATGATTAAACTGACATTACATTTGCTTGTGTTGTGGAGCTCATGTTAAAATTAAATGGCAAAGAAGTAGAAGGCCATGGGTATCTATATTTATGGTCTTGTGCTTTAAAAGGTTTGCAGCTGTGGTTAGTAAAAGGTCAAACTACACTGTTGGGCAAACAGGACCAAACCTATAACTGCAAAAGATTAATCTTATAATGGTCCTAACAATAAATTATTGATCACAAAATTAAAAGGACTAAGAAAACATGCTGCTCACAAAAATGAGGGGATATTTCAAAATGAATATCCTTTAATGAAATATCCCTTAATTTTTGTGAGCAGTGTAAATGCATGAGACTAGAAACAAAGTCTTACTTGTGTTCAAAAGATTTCAACATATCTTCTATCTATCTACTATAAAAGATTAGTGATTGTTAGTAACATGTCACACCTGATGCAGTCTGATAAACCTGAAAACAAACTCTTAAGTAGAACCAGGAATGAACAGATAACTGCAGTTTGACAATATGCATTCTTGTGAGTACAAAGGTAAATGAATGGAATCTAATCCAAACAAAACAAAATATCATGCTGGTCTTCGTTAACTGTACCATTTACAAGACCCTAAAGACACATCAAATCCCTGCATCACTATCAACTGTGAAGAGAATATAATGCTGCTTAAAAACATCACATTATGTTGTTGTTGCACAAGATATTGCTGTCCAAGATAAATATCAAGAACAGAATATGGAAAGTTTGATTCAGAGTGGTTGAGCAGAGTTGTGTGGACTGATGTCCAGAGCGGTGTTTTTAAAGATCTGGTGAGAAATACAACAATGAGTACATCTGTTTTACTATTAAGAATGAATGTAGAGGTGTAATTGTGTGGGGAGAATTTTCAGCTACTGGTACTGCTGAGCTGCTTCTCTATCAAAAATTAATTCATGCTTTGGAGTACTGGAAAAGATTGCAGATGAAAATTAGGCCAATAAAGCAATCAGTTAACCTGTGGAAGGAATGTAAGAGGAAAGCAGAGCATCCAGGTAAACCCATGCAAACTCCACACAGGCAGAGTCAGAGTTTGGAACTGAACCTGAGTCTCTTGAGCTGTGAAGTGACCACTGCTACCTGCTGTGCCACATGTCAAGGAAATGGCTATCACATTCCAAGTTACTTTATTTATTTGATTAATACCTCCACTTTTCCAAACTAAATACACTGCTTTAAAAAAAATTGGGGATATTTTATAACATGACATTTCATTTTGAAGTAGCCCACTAATTTTAGTGAGCAATATATTTGTTATGGAGACCATAAAAACCTTAATATTTTGGAATTTTTGGTATTGAGCCCATATTTCTTGGCAGGAGTGTTAGACTCACGGTTATCAAAATGTCTTTCAAAGTCCATTTGGAATAATTCATTTATGGATGAGAACGGTTATAAATTACACAATGTTAATTATTTCCACAAAGGTCAACCAACCATCTTGGACAAATAGTACTATCCATATTCAGGTTTTGTCATTTTAAGTAAACATGCAAGTTATTCTGGTGTTTGCTGTTGTCAGGACATCCTTCTCACACACATTTCAGTTTCACACTGTCTTATTAAGAGGGACTTATGGGACTCTGGGTGTTGGTTATTTTCATTTTAATGTTACTAATGAGCTAGTGTGTTAAGTCATATGTGTAAATCTTAACAGATATAAATTAGGGACAATGAATTATTACAACGTGCTGAACTCTTGGTGTTTCATTCTAAATAAATCAGACTGCAGTTTGGTGTACTGTTTTCTGAGTTCTCGTGCAAGTGTTATTTAGATTGACTAATATTTGTTCTTCACTTATGCTGAATTGAAACAAATGGTCCTGTTCCATGGTGGAACTAAAATCTAAAATCTCTATCAGGTTTTATTTGAAAAGAAATGCCTAAAAAGTCAAGTCAATACAAATGTATTTCTATTGTGCTGTTTGCATTGTCTCAAAGCATCTTTACAAGTTTGGATTATCTTCTAAATTATAAGATAAATAGGTGATCTGATCTGATTTGATCTGTTTAAAAAGTTATCCTGAAACTGGATCAAATCTATTTGGTCAAAATGGTACTTATTATGATTATTAACTATGGGATGCCATAGTTAACCTTTAGAAACAATAACAAAAATAGAATATACAGGTTAAGTAGGACAACGTATAACTTTTTTGTATACCATACCATATATTTCTGCTTACACATTGTGCAAGCGTGGACATTACATATGGAAAATATCTAATATGCATATTTACACTTTGTAATACACTCGCATTACTTGCCTGGTGTGCACGTTTTTAAGCAATGGACTTGTTTTGAGTCACTGAAGCAGATCCACATAATGAAACTAAGTTGCAGAATGCGGATTGTTCAACAGAGGGCGACACGTGGAACAGCCGTTATTTCCAGTTTGGAAATTCAAACCAAAACCAGGCGGCTCTCTTCCCGACCTGCACTGCGGCACAAATAACGTGTGACCGTTAAAATAATTTGACAAAAAAATATATAAAAATTCCTAAACCGAATATTTCAAAGCTCGAAGCCTGAATTCGTTAAGGTAATCAAAAATACAAGTCAACCGGCGTTTAAACGGCAAAAAACGAGCAGGAGGAAATTTATATTAATTTTTTTTTCGCTTTGCCTCGTGTCATCAGAGTGTAAAGGTGCGGCGCTGGAGCCTTGGCGCCATTTTCAAACTACAGCCACGGTGAATGGATACTCTGTTATGCACTTTATTCTCATTTTCCTGTTTTCACAAACTTCATTTCGCAGACGTTTATTATGTTACGCTTTACGGTGATTATATTTACCCCGAGGAGAGCATGTTACGAAGGTAAAGTCATATTTTTACGTTTTGGAAAATTTGATAAGCAACTGTAATAACTGTGTTGCATTGTTTACGAGTGCATCTCGTAAAATTTTTGATATTCGTTAGATGCATTTATTTAGATTATTTTCAGAGCTAGTGGGTTACTAATATAACTGAGATGAGTTATCGGTAACTGCAGCATTGAGGACAAAGGAACTACATCAGCACCCTGTGGAAATACGCCTAGGAACGACATTTTATTTACACGTTTAAGAATTAACTAATTAAACATGACGTTTTCGTTTGTTTAGGAATTCGTTGTCATTCAGTTGTTTGTTTACAGACTGTAACGAGTAAGATGGCAGGATACGTAACACATTATGTATCGGCTTTGAGTTAACCTAAAGAGTAAGCTGCTTCAGACCTGTTAGGAAAGGCTGTGCGACCGCGCGCTCGCTCGCGCTGTTTGTTTTCAGTGTGTAGGAGTTGCCCTCGCCTGAGCCGTCCAGTTACTCAAAATAACTCACATTCTGCATAATCCTCGTGCTTATCTAAATTTTATTTTTTAAAGTTATACTAATGTGTAAACCAGAGGACGATCGTTTATTCCTATATAGTTTTATAGGACTTTTTGAAGTGTGTAGTGGTTTTAGAATTAGATTTCTCGACGTCGTCGACCACTCCCTTATTTTCCCCCCATAACTCTACTAGCTGGAACTTGAGTTTGCACATGCATATTACACTGTAGTTTATCGTGTTGTGTAATTGCCCTTAGGTTCCGAGGTAACATTTATGATCAGGTCCAGAACTGACCACACCACGGGAAAAATAAGCTTATGATAAAATTTAAGACGTCTTAAAAACAGAGAGAGAGAGAGAACCTTGTTACAACACCTCCCCCTTTCCTCTAATGCTTGGTGAGATCTAAGAATCTGTTACCAAGTTTTCAGTACCGAATCTCTTCAGGTCATAGGTTTACTCTTTTGGGGAAGGTGTTTTGTCACCGTCTGGATAGGGGGTAGAAATAGCCAGGCCTGGAGCGTAATTCAGTGGTAGGTTAATTGAAACATTTTTGTGGAGCTTTCTTCTTAAATTTTGGATCCTTGCTCTGCAGGATGTTGTCCAGAGTGTAGCTTTGTAGTAAAGACATACCACTTTAAAAAAATGTAAATCTCCTTGAACGTTACGTTTGTGATGCCTTCCACTCTGATAAGGTCAAAGAACCACACCATGCCATGGCATGTTCTCCAGTATAGTTAATGATGGGAATTGGCTTACTTTTTCCTGTATAGCTGTCGTTAGTCAAACTGACTGTGTGTTGCCAGAACACTCTATTTTTTTGTATCATGTGGCCATATAATCCAGCTCTGTGCAAAGTTCTTGTAGCATCAAGCACACTCCAGGTGCTTACAGTTGTGGTTAGATGAAAGAAAAGACTTTCTTCTGCCATGCCTTCCAAATAGTTTGTTAGCACATTGGTGGTGCCTGATTGTAGATTTTATAGAGTTGGTGAGACCAAAATGCTACCATCTGCTGCAAAGCTTTAACTGCAGTCCTTAGAGAAACCTGTTTTTTTTTTTGTTTTTTTTAAACCTTCACTGTGTGTAGGGGCAAAATGCACTTGCCGCCTCCTATGCCGTTTCATTACAATCCAGTCTTATTACATTTCTTAACTGTTTCAGTGCATATAGTAATTTATAAGTGTGTAGCTTTTTTCTTAATAGATATTCATGAAGCCAGGTGACCTATTACATATTTATATATAACATATTTATATATATTTGCAATACGAAAGTAACAGATGATCACTTGAGAGTTCCCAAACACAAAAGTTCAGTCTCTTTTTCTTTGTAAATTTCTGGTGGTGCCAGTAATTAACATGTGGTTTTCTTAAATCCATATGATTGGGCTTTTAATTAAAAGTTTTTTGCGCAAGGTTAAGCTTCTCAACCGCAGAGACATTTTTCAGACCATTTTTTTAATCCATCTTTTTTCCAAAGACACCAGTAATTACCACCAACAGTAGCTGTCTTTAAGTCATTAGTTGTATGTAGAGAAGTGTATCGTTTTTTTGGAACGTCTGCAGCATTGCTCTAAAATAGTAAATAAACAGTTGGAATTGCATGCATTGAGACCTACAATCATCGCAAGATGCAATTATAATACGAGTGCTATACTTGACCTGTGCTTTTCTTTTTAAGATTTGTACTTCTGACATTAGTACAGCACTACATGACATGTAAAACAAGTGCAGATATTTTATGCTGCTTTATTAGGGAATACCAGGAGGCTACATGTAATGGATTAGAATACAATTTAGAGTGGAGAAACCACATATATGCTCTGTCATCTTTGTATTATTGGATAATATATAAAATTAATAGATCACAAAGTCGACAAATAGAAAAAAGAAGTACAAATGCGAAGTAGTACAGTAATGATGATAATTGGTCACTTTCTGAATTAAGGAGGAGGCTAGTGGTGCATGCTTGCTGTTACTGGTTTGGGAGGGAGTTTTGCTCTTTTTATTAATAGTACAGCTCTCTATAGCTCTTTTGTGTGACACTTGCTCAGCTCAGTTGCACAGTTTTCAGTCTTGTGCATTGAGGGCCATTGCTCTTAATATAAATTTTCTTTAAAGCTTTTACATTGTCATGTACTACTGCATTGTAAGTGAACTTATATCAGCAATTATTTAAGCAACACAAAACATTTAAAACAAATAAGTGTGCACTGCAGAGGCAATCTATGACATTTGTCTCCGTTTAGTCATAAACAGTATATAGCACACATTTGATGTTGCAGCTTTCACCAAAGTTTGGTCATTTTAGCAGTCCATTCCAATTCACATGGAATTTTACAGTTTGCAAGCTTTATATCCTTAAAACTTTAAGCCTGCATATTTGAAGTACCTGGAGTGAAAAAATGGTAAATAAATGTTAGGCCCTGGGCTTTGACGCTGCTCCATCCCTGGACTGTTCTTAGTCTTCCTGTTTTTGTGTGTGGTTATTGAGGGTTAGTGAAGACGCGTTCTGAGCAAAAGGAGATGATGCATGTAAGACTGTAGATGAACTGTAAGTAATTTACCTACAGTCAATCCTTAACGCTACTGCCTACTTTTTTTTTTTTTTACATATTGTAACATGCATATATTTGCTGTTGTATATATTTTGCATGAATGCATGGGGTACCTTAACAAATTAAGAAAGTATAATGTATAATATTGAATTACTAAACCTATTGTGCGTTGACATTATAGGCATGTTTGGTACAGTGTCTTCTTGTGACAGTAAGAGTGATTCATTTGGCTTTTGATTTTTGTAGTCATGTATCATTCTGAGAAGCCTTTGTCTTGTGTGTGCGCGCACGCGCGTGTGTGGGTGCGCGCACACTCGTACTGTTCAAGCCCAGTTGTCCTCCTCAGTAAAGCTATCTGTGGAACCAGATCAACATTTTCTCTATTTTTTTGTACCTAGTCTTGATCTGTGCACAGCCCACAGTGCTGGTATATAAATCAATGCTTTGTTTTATCTGAACTATAAACCCAGCAGCAAAAGTTTGATTGGGCTCTTTGTTAGTTTAGTTGTTTTGGTTTTCTTCCTTTTTGCACTTGTTTTAATTTTGTATGACCTTTCTTTGTGGAATAAGCAATGCAAGAAATGTCCTTTTATACTTCATACCTTCTTTTCCAGAGATTAGAGTTTGTGGGAAAAGCTGTTCTAAAACAAAAACGCAACAAATCCAACACTTTCTTGTTTCCTTTGCTTTTTTCCTCCTGTGTTTCTGCAGCCGAGACTGCTCCCTCTTTTGTCCCCCCCTCCCTCCTTTTCTCTTCGTTGGCTGTGTGAATGCTTTGGCAAGGGTACAAGAAATCAAGCAAGCGCAAGCTGCTAGCACTGGCGTGCTCAACACATGAAGTCTCTGAAATTTATTTTTTTTTCTTGGTAGAGGTTAAAGCAACAGTCCCCAAATTTCACACCCTTCTAAGGGGAGTTCAGAGTGACATACTAATTTTTTTGGGGATTTTTTCAGCCCTCAACAAATGTTCATTTTAATTGTAGAATGTGATGCCCCGGGAAAAAGGCTACAACCCCTGCTTTTTATGCCTACCAAGTTCCTCAGGCAGCCTCACTAGCTACAGCTAAGCAGAGGCTGCACACTGCATGGGCTGCTGATCTGGAAAGGAATATGGAGAGAAAAAGGGTTTAGGGGATGAAAATGGGTGATTGGGGACAAAAGCTTTTAGGCACTTATTTTACTCCTGGCACCCCCCAACCTGGAATGGGAGTTCAGTCCTAGACGGGTGGGTGTATTTTTGACCTCATATTAATACATGGAATGCCAGATGATAAGTGTATGTGAGGATTTCTTTCTGTTTTTAAGTCTTTTATACAAATTTGCTATATGTGTAGTAAACTTTGTTCTTGTTATATTATTCTGTATTTTTAAATGAATTGAAATATTGGTTCTTGACACACCTTAAGTAGTGCTTTTAAGCAAGTTTTGAGAAATGGTCAATTGTTTTTTTTTTTTTTTTTTTTACTTTTTAAAAACAAAGGAGGTTAAATTTTATTTAGTTTAGTTACATTCAATTGTTTTTTTTTCCCTACCCAGGTTCAGCAATGACTGAAGTGGAAGATTGGGACATTGGTGAGGTCCTTTTGGAGTACCAGACACCATCAGCTCTTCATGTTTGTTTAACAAGCTAAATAAGAAAGGCAAGGGGCAAGTTAATTTCTTTACTGTTTCCTCTTCAAATCTGAACTAAAATGGCCCTTGGTTTGAACAGAAGAAAAGTTAGGCCAGGGTTGGAGAAAGTGCAAGCTCTCTCTCTCTTTTTCTCTCTCACTCTCTGTGCGCACACTCTCGCGCTCTTGCTTTCTCTCTTTCACTCCCCACCCTTTTGCAATCTGTTTTTTTCTTATTCTTTCCCACTTTCACCGTTCTTTATAGTCCCCTCATATTTTCTCTTCCTTTATCGTCTCTTTCTCTGTGAACAGCTGGCAGGAGGACTTATTAAATCCCTTTTCAAGATTTCAAATTTGATACTGAAACAAGCTTCCATTTACCACATGTAACTACAAGGTGAATTAATTAAGAAATGCCAGAACATGACACCATCTTGTTGCCTAATTGCCTAACCTATAGTTTAATATGCTTCCTTTGTTTTAATTAAAATATTAATTCATATATATTAATCACAATATAGATTTTAAAAAATGCAGATATCCCACATCATTCCACAATAAAAATATTTGCAATATTCAAACTCAACAACAGTAATTAAGAGGTGAGTTTTATTTTCGTCATCGTAATTTTGACCCTACCTATTGAATAAATTGAGATAAATATTCTGTTAATAAATATTGGTTCTTCTTCTTTAGCTACACAGCTTTGTCAGTGGTATGTTGGTGTTCTTTAAACCTTCGTGGTTAGGTCATACTTTATGCCTATAATTTGTCATTAAAACACACTTATTTAGCTGTTCTAAATTTGTATTTATTGTCATTACAATTAAATCAGACTACTGTGCTCCTAAGTAACTTTCTTACAGACAAATGGTAAATGTTTCTACCTCTTTGAGTGTCACTGACAGGGTTGCACCTCTGGGATTCAGTGTGGATTGTATGCTGTCAATCTGCGGACACCCTTTTTTTTTTAACACTTCTTAATTTTCCTTTCTTGTCTTTTGCCTATCTGTCCTGCCTTTGTGGAACTGTAAAAATAATACCCTCATTAACTAATCATCTTCCCCTAGCACATTCTTCTGTGTACTATTACACAGGTGTCCAGTTTACAAACATCTGTCTTTTTGGGTTTTGGTTTGTACTACTTAAATAGTGCATTGTCCTATTTTATTTTCTCTGTGTTTGTATAGCAGACTTAAAAAAATCCTGTATTCTTAATTATGAATAGTTTGGGAGGTGAATTTCTTGTTCTGCCTTTCTGACATTAATAATGAATTCAGTTTGAAAGGTTGTTGTAAATGAGATTAAGATGACCAAATGCCTTCTCAATATGATCTAGTCTACCAAGACGGAAGTTACTCTCTTCATGCTCATTTTTCTTTCTTAGTAGACCTGATGTTTTTCAAACCAGAGTGGTTATTTCATGTCCAATATTCATAATGCAGAACAGTTATGTGCACTGTTCAGCTTAACAAGTAATGTTAAGTAATTTGTCCATCTTTCTAACAAGAGAAACAAAAACATTTGAACTATATGCTGCCCTTTCTTTTACAATAATCTGCTTTTACTGGATGACTCATTTTTTCCCTGAAAATATCAGCATCTCCTTTGCACTTGTGTAGGACAGAGTACCCTTCAGCAG
This sequence comes from Parotocinclus haroldoi, assembly GCA_034779995.1. Taxonomy (NCBI): domain Eukaryota; kingdom Metazoa; phylum Chordata; class Actinopteri; order Siluriformes; family Loricariidae; genus Parotocinclus; species Parotocinclus haroldoi. Next base: position 15,564 of record JAUZST010029552.1, on the reverse strand, counting down.
CACATCATGGTTTGTAGGTTCAAACACTGAGTTCCAAATCATTGTGTGCTGTTACTGGGAACCTTGATGATTCTGCAGCTAAAAGGATTTGTATGCCCTTCACCACCTGGGTGGGCTATATGAGTTGTTTAAAAGTGCTGTGTACTACAGGTAATGTTTGTTAGAGATATCACAGGAGCACGATTTTATTGGTTTCTTTTCCAGTCTATTTTTCCCAGTGCATGAATTAAAATGTGTGAAGAACTGGGATTCATTAGCATTCATTGTTCTTTGAACTAAAAAATGTATGCTTGCATTTCCAAGATTTGAAAAACTTGACAGGTGACTATATTTATTCCGGTGTTAATTTTTGTGTTCATGTTGTGCTAGAGCTGCCCAAAGAAAAATATTTTTGTTGTTCCTTTGTTTTCCTTCTGGATACTACACATGAGACTGCAGCTTTATCTCAGTGTGCCTGACATTAGCAGCACATCAATATTGGCAGCTGCCCTCTCTCTGGGTTGCCAGTATGGTTGGTGCTGCTCCCGTCAGACAGACAGACACTTCACATCTCTTGAATGCAGATTGTTTTAAGAGATTCATGTACTTGATGGTTGATATTGGTACACAGAGGAAATTGAGTTATCTGAACGAATTCTGATTGATTTTGCAACTCTTTTCATTTCGATTTTCAAATGTTTTGTGGAAAGTGTAACTACTGGTTTAATACCAGTGAATAAAATATTACATTTTACTGTAGCCAGTTTGACTTTATTTCACAAAAGCACATTAGTTATCAACTGTATGCTGATGAGAAATACATGCTGCTTAAAAATGCATTTCCAATATAAACCATGATGGAATGTACATTTTTCCCCTCATGTTAAGCCAATGTTTTAGTTACCAGTATGGTAACTAAACTGGTATGTACACTATTCATTTTAAAACAGCCCCTAATGTTTGTGAGCAGAGTCCCACAAGAACTGCTGGATCTTGTCCATGCCCCATCACTGGCAGGTGTGTTTTGGCAGACTTTGGTGACCATACACTCTACTGAACAGTGAATGTGGGGCACTCTTATCCAGTTTCACATAAATGCCACTTGCTATTCAATCATGATAATTGAGTTTGTATCTCAATTGTGTAATCGAACAAATTTTGCTTTTCTGATTATCTTGTTTAATGAAACAAAATCAAATGCTTTTTAAATTAACTTGATATTTATTTTGAAATATACCCAAAAATTTGTAACCAGTATTATGGGAGACAATGGTGGGGAATTATTGTTGTTGTTTTTTTTTTTAAAATACCAGATCAGAGGTTCAGTTTTTTCTTTAAAGTGACATGTTTTAAAAAACGTGTTTCAAAAACTAACTTTCACTTTTCCAACCATAGGAAAAAAATTATGTTCCGCTCTTCACAATGTTAATTATGTAAGTCTAATTTGTAATGCATTTTGGTCTGTGATGTTTCAGATAAAACGGCTCATTGCTTTTCTTTGATAGCTGAATAAGGGTTTTTAAAATCACATTTCATTATTTAAATTCACTCTCATAGAGATATATTCTTTTGGGAGAATTTAATTTTAAATATCCCCTAATTTGTGTGAACAGTGCATGTCATACCATGCATGTTGCTGCCAAAGTCACGTTTAGAGCCAGACCAATGCCGTGTCATTATGACAGACTGCAGGGAAAAAATGTTTTTATGATTTTATTTTAAATAATTCCACTGACATAGATGGGCATGACATGAGCAAGGAAAAAAACGTCAGGTTTATTTCAGGTTGTCTTTAAGGGCAATGTCTGCACAAAACAGGACATTTTACTGAGACTAGAAAAGAAAGTTGATGTATTGACAGGTTAGTCAAAAAAAGCTGTCCAAGCGTAATTTATAATACCATATGGTACAAATCTAAATTGGATTGTCAGTGTTATTAGTCATTTAGTCCACATGTGGTGCAAATTCTGAAAAAGTATTTAAATATTTTATTCTCTGTAGGTTTATTCTGGGTGCACTGGTTTCCTCTCACAGTCCAAATGCATGCATGTTAGGTTAATTTGTTACTCTAAATTGAGTGTATAGATATGAATAGTCTTAAAATAACCGTCTGTATAAATTTAAATTTGTGTGTAGCTAAAATGATTAGGACTTGCATTATTTACACATTCAAATGTATAAAATGTAACTGAAAAATGAATAGGGTAGATATTCTAATGGGTTTGTGCAATGTATTTAGATACTACAGCGTAGTGCGCTTACTGATATGAGCTTGTATTACATACAAGTGTTGTTAGGCCAAATTGGTCCAGATTGCTACAAAAATGCGAATGTAATAAAATAAATATCTTTGGAAAAAAAGATGTTTTATACTGTACATGAGTGATCACACTAGAAAACTGCTTGTGTGATAATGCTTGTGTAATCTTATAAACCTGATTAAAAAAAAAAAAGGCAAATAAAATTGACATAAAAAGAAATGTAAATTATACATTATATAGGGGCAATAAGAGCAGACCTCACCCACATCTGACTGTACAAGTGTGAATGTACACTGCTCACAAAAATTGGGTTATTTCATTAATGGAGATTTCATTTGGAAGTATCCCCTAATTAGGGAACATTTCAAAATGAATATGAAATGATTTTTAAAAAAACAGCATTTGATTTGTATGTCATTAAACAAGATCAAAAGCAAATAAAGTTGTCTGATTACACAAATGAGACACAAACTCAATTATCATGCTTGAGTACAAAGTGCCATATTTAAAAGGGTGAACACAAGTGTGTCAAACAAGAGTGAGACACATTGACTGTACAGTAGGCTGTAAGGTCAACCAAGACTGCCAAAATACACTGCCAGGGCATGGACAGGATCAGATTGTCCAGCAATTCTTGTGGGATCCTCTTCATATTCATTTTGAAATATCCCCTAATTTTTGTGAGCAGTATGTGGGTGCATGTGAGAGAGAGAGACAGAGACAAACTGCTCACCATTGCATTTGCTAATCAAACTGATTTTGTTGTTTTTGTTCATCAAAAACTTTTTACATTGTAATTTTTATGAGGTTTGAGACAAAAAGTATTTATATACAATCTTGAAAAGCACTAATTCACTGTAGCATAAAATTGTATTTTTTTTCCTTAAAAAAGATTAAAAGTTACCGATAAGGTAAACCATTTAAACCAAAAGTACAGTTTTCTGGTGTAGGCTGAACTTTCAGCACAGTCTGTAGTATCAGTGGGATGGTTGGATATAAAGAGCTGGGTTTAGCGGGACAACAGAGGCAGGTCACTGGAGTTCATGATGAGGCTTGAATCAAGATTTAGGCTCTCTGTAAGTCAAAGGAAGTAAAAAAAAAAGTTAAGAAACTGTACAATGCAATAGGATTTACTCCTACAAACTGCCTCAAAAATTATACAATATAAACTGTAGAAAGCTATGTGCTCATTATAAAAACAAAGTTTTAGGAAAACAGTGACTGATATAAATTAATTACAATGCAAACAAAGCAAGTTTTATACCTTGATCAAAATTGAGCTTTTTTGATGCAGAGCTATCACCAAGCCCCTCAATGTCTACGAGATCGCTGTTCACATCCGAGTCATTCAGCGCACTCAGCGTAACGTCTGTCAGATAACAATTAACATGTAGTCCATATGATTTAGTTATGATCACTTAGTCATGTTAAAGTGATACTTTAGCATAAGTTGTAGATTTCAAAGCATTTAGTTTGTTTGTGAAAGGGCAGATTTTATAAATGGTAAAATTACATAGGAAATGAAAAGCAACAAGGAACTCATTGTTCCACCTAACTGTCTCCTGAGATAAGTGATACTCAAGTAAGTGTAGTTAACTTATAACACGAGTGCAAAGCAAATGTATAATTTACAGTGGCAATCCTTTACAATATAATAAAATACGCAGCAGTATGCAGGTGGTGCAGCAGTACAGCACACTGGCCCACTTCCTTGTGGAACAGAGTTTGAGTCCTAGTGCTGCTATTCTACTTGGATAGACTTTGTTGTACTACTGATTGACTGGCACCTGATGCAGGGAGCACATGCCTAAATGCATGTCTAATTTAAATTTTAAGTGCATGTTTATGCCTGTCATCACAATACACATGACAATATGGGTCTAAAATGGTGCTGTAATCACTATTTTGTACATCCTACAGTAGATTTATGGCACCAATAGGCTATTAACTTGTCATTTGTTTTCTTATCTCAAGCCTTATATCAATCATTCTCTTTTTGCCACCACTGATTTATTTTGTAAGTAAAACGGCATCTGATGCTGGTGATGTTTTTGCATAGTGCATTCTGGATATTGTAGTGAAAGAGCATCACTGGGTATAAACAGGACTAAAAGAATTGTGAATTCTGATTTACTGTGAGGATGAGAGCTGCAATACTGTAGTTTTGTGCAAAAGTATTAGGTCATTAGATTAAGATTAAATTAAAAGCAAGGGTAAACAATATACAGAATACCTATACAGTTACCTCCTCTTACCACATCCTCTCCAACAGGATGCCAAGTTGACCCTTCCAAAGCCTGATCAGGAATCTTTTTAAGGGTAGAAGCTAATTAACCACAGTTTTTTGAATGGGCACAGGGTAAAAGGGCTAAGATATGCTAAAACATGAATCACAAACACGTAACACAAATCGAAGTGTTATATTTTTTTGTGTTCGATTGTACATCATTATACCATTGCTAAAACAACAAACCTAATAATCTCCTAAATCTTTTGCACAGTACTGTACATAAAAAATAATACTGCTTAAATATTGCTTTTTTAACCTAAAATGTTCCTTTAATGAGAAGTTGTAGAATATGTTGTCAAGAGGCTCACCTGCCGTTTTTGGCTTCTTAAGGCCTCCTGGACCTGCGGAATGACCCTGTAAACCTGTTGTCACCACAACCTGAGAAGATGCCACCGCTATGACTGTAGGTGCTGTAGGAGGGGGAGCCATTGACATTGGAACTTTTTTGGTACTTTTTTTTGGTGACTCTGAGATCAAAGGAACTCCACTGTCTTCATAAAGCTTCCTCTTGACTGTGGTCTTGATTTGTGCCCTAATAAAAGGAGTTTCAAGTTAGAAGTAATTACTAATACTCAGACACTAAAATGAAATATTGTTCTTAAGGTGTTGGCCTACGGTTCTTGAAAACAATGTCCAATTTGAACATGGTCATGTTCACCTTCTGTTTCTCTTGAATTTCCACAAAATGGCCATAAAGACTTCAAACATGTAAACTACCGGGTACATGAATGTAAAACTTTGAGTCTCAAGAGTAAACTCACACATGTAAAATGTCTGTCCATTAAAACAAAGACGTGCGCCTATATCCTATCCACTGTAATGAACATAAAATAAATAAAGTAAAAAAAACCTTCGGGCTCAACACAGGAAGTAAACCAAAGTAAAGACCTGCTTGCTTACACTGTGCGCTTCTTGATGACCGAGCTGAGTGTGTTCAAGTCGTCACCAAAGCGCCTAACAGCTGACCGGAGCATGTCAATCTCAGTGTCCGTCCATTTAGCTCTGCAAGTAGACACAGCAACCAGGGGAAAGGTCCCATGGTATGACTACACTTCAGTCTAACTAAAATATTTATCAACCAGCCTGCGATAACTGCTTTAAAAGATACTGGGACCCATATGCACAGATAAAATCATTATTACCCTAAAACCCATAGCGTTGATGGAATGATGTACATGGTTTGCAATTTGTGTGAAATTCAAGAGGAAACAGAAAGATCTATACAAACAATGTAAAAGTTTGTTTTTGTTTTTTTTTACAATGTGAACGTTTAATACTTAACATGGTCAAGAAGTATATACAATCAGTTCCACAATTATAGACATCCTTGATAAAGACAATGTCTTTCCCTGTAGTAAATTTTGTGAGGGGTAAAAATCAAAACTAGAACTAAAAGTAGTTTCCCACAAATCCTCAAGTGTTACATTTACATGGGGTCCAGCATAAACATGGGAACTGACAAAATAAGAAAACCAAAAAATGACAGTCACTGTAATGAACCTACCTGTATGTGTGTATATGATAATTATTAATAATTCTTAGCACAGCAGTGACACAATGTGTGTTTTTCCGCTGGAACGATTCGTTCAGACACAGCAGTGCTGCTGGAGTTTCTAAAGACAATGTACACTCATTGTACATTTTATTAGACAAATCCACCTTATTGCTCCACCTTGTAGATGTAAAGGCAGAGGCATTAGCTCATCTGGTTTGTTGCAGTTTGTCATGCCCTAATTCTACATCAGTGCTTATAGGATGCTGCTGGAATGACTATTTTCAATTCAGCAGTGACACAGAAGTGGTTAAAAATCTTCAGCAGCACTGCCGTTTCTAATCCACTCATACCTGCACATCAGTATCAGTGCACTACTAAGAATAATCCACCACCAAAGAAGTACCTAATCTGTGAAGGTGCTGACCATTAGAGAACTGGGTCACAGGGGGAGACAAGTAGGCAGAGAAACAAATGTCTGTAACTGTAGAAGGACAAGGTGCTTCTTTATGGTAAGTAGAATTGATAAAACGAGTGTAGAAACAAGGAGGTGTAAGTAATAGTGTTCAGTGAGTACGAGTGTATACATACATATACACTGCTCACAAAAATTACTAAAATGGCCCCTGTCCACCACCATGTTCAGACCAGGCTACATTTTTTTTCAATCCTATACTGTCCAAATTTAGTGAACCTGTGCAAGCTGAAGCTTCAGTTGCCTGTTCTTAGCTTACAGGAGAGGAACCCGGTAAGGTCGGCTGGTCCCGTGGTTTTTGAACACAATTTTACAGATTGTTTATAAGGGAGGCACACAGTCGTCTATTTTTGTACTGCATTTCAATAAACCTTTTTATATCTTTTGTAATATGTATTAGAACAGTAGTTTTCAAGCGGGAGATCACACACTCACTGGCTATTAGTACAAAGCAGATTCCCACATCAAAGTGCTAGCCTAGGACATATACTAAACAAATCAACCACAGTTTAATTTCAAATCTACCAATTAAAACAGGGTTTTGAACCTATGATGAATGTCTCAAAATACCTTCTATGACCAACAGGTACAATGTGTTACATTATAACCAGCACTGTATACAGAATTTGGTCAGGACCCCAATAAAACGTATAAATTTTGTTGGGGACTATCCTGAGAACTGCAGTGATGACACAAGTGTCACTGCTGGACTGAGAACAGTTCACTAATCAAAATTACCCAGCAAACCAACATCCTATGATCACTCACGAGGGTATAGAGGATGACTAACACAAGCTACAGCTGAGTTACAGATGGGTTAGTGTCTTTGGTCATTTTCTTAGAAACACCTGCATTGTTGGTCATCATTGTAAATTGTACAAAAATGTTCATTCAGAGTGGGTACAGAGCAGCACGATGGCTCTGCCTGTGTGGAATTTGCATGCCCTTGCCATATCTGAATGTGTTTTTTCTGGGTACTCCTGTTTTCACATTCCAAAGATGTGTGCTAGGCTAATTGGTGTTTTTAAAATGCATGCCCCATGATTCGATGATTTGGTGGCCTGTCTAGGGTTGTTCCTGCCCTGTGCCACCAGCAAGGCAGCAACATTCCCACGACCCTGACCTGGATTAAGGCAGCTATGAAAATGAATCAGTGGACACAGTGTTTAAAAACTCCAGAATCACTGCTGTCTGATTCACATGTACCAACACAATGTCACTTCAGGGCTGAGAATGACCCAAACAATACCTTTTTACCTTTTCTTTTTTACCTTTTCTTATATAAAAAAGTACTTTATATTTCTCTTTTTTGCAGTGTGAGATTAAGCTGATTAATACTTTTTTGTATATTTTTGCCAACCCAATTGTACTATCAGTTCTGGAGCTGCCTTGTAAAATCACAGATACACAATGTTGTATTTAGGAACATTTGTACTCCTGGTAGCATGACTTACCCTGCTGGACTTGAGTCTGCCACAGGATGCAGTTGCATTGTGAGCTCTCCTAACTTGGTGAAAGCAGCTCCTGCTGCGGAGAAGATCTCACCAACCTAAGCCCAAACAATGAGAGAAACGTCTAAGCGGCCTAATTCACAAACACTAGGCTATACAAGACAATACTTACGACTGATAACTGATTATAGTGGAGACAGTGAAAACGCAGACACCATGTGTCAGGATGTAAACACAAATCTACCACTGAATAGCTTAACTACCTTTGTTGATGCCGAGGTCATTGTTCCGCCAGATCCAGCTCGCTGATGTAGAGTAAATCCACAGGATGCTTTTCGGATAAATGCACTCAAACACTTTACTTTGCTCAAAACAACCACTTGATTAGTTCTATTTCACATCAAACATAAACAATGTTTTGAAGCAACTGGATACATTAGTGCGCTACAGAGGATCTGTTCCACTGTGCTGCAGCTGATTGGTCAGGACTGTTACTCGGCCTGCGATTGGTCAGTTTCTGTTACTTCCTCATACGTCTTTCAGGCAGCCAACAACCTGTGAATCAAGCAACAGACAATCATATCTCCATTTCACCTAATCCTAAACCGATGTATTTAGTCTACAACAACTTATTATACTTAATTTGCAGTCTGACTTGTTTAAGTCTGCGCAATAATAGGGAACACCACGATCACGTGATAACGCCGGTTTTGTTTCATATAAAACTGGTATTGACTTCTATTCAATTATTCGGCCAAATCATGACCAGGTTTGTGTTACTTCAAGATCTTAAACAAACATAACGTGGGTCCCTATTCATCCGTAGTCACATTCATCTAGTGGATGGTGTACAACTGAACTATTCCTCTTCTGATACAAGTAAAAGTGGTGTTTACAGATGCAGTGTCCCGTTTTTCCAATGCCATGTTTGTGGTGTAAGGTGTCAGCTTCAGTAAAAATTATCGTGTTTATTTTAATAATTAACTGAATATGGTCAGCTGGTTTAAGTTGGACATATTGATAACCTGCGTAAAACCCCATCACGTCAGCATCTTCACATCAGACATATCTGTGAACCTAAGATGTAGATATTTCTTCAGTATGAACCTTTGTATGTAGGTGGTGTCACAATCAAAGCCATTTACCTTAATGCTACTAAAGAAAATACTGACACAAGTACTATATTTGATACGTTTAATTACATATACAGATTAGAAATGTACTGTTTAGGGTATCTTATTGTATTGTTCTAGAAAGAGATTTAAGCTGGACAGATAACAGAAATAAAAGTGATGTTTTACAACAATGCTACTTTGAATCAAAATGAAGGGAAATCCATAATAATCTAAAATTATTATTATTATTATCATTAATAATAATGATAATATTAATAATAATAAAATAACCCCCTCTTTTATATATATGGAAATATTTATGACAGAAAGAACCCAGTATGTCCTTTTTAACTAAGTCACCCATAGCCATTTATATAAAAATAATAATAACAATAATAATAATAATAATATTAAAATAACCCCCTATTTTATATATATGGAAATATTTATGACAGAAAGAACCCAGTATGTCCTTTTTAACTAAGTCACCTATAGCCATCTATATAATAAAAAAAAGTAATAATAATAATGATTATTATTATTATTATTATTATGTTCCTGAACAAGATAACATAGAAATAATGGACTAATAACTTCGCCATATTATTTAATAACTGGGAATTTTTAAGTTAAAACCTTTACAAATTTTAGGCGCAAAATATGACGCAGAAACCTTACACCAAAGCGAGAACTCTAGCTCCCCGTTCAGGATTAAAGCTGAAACTACATCGTGCTATTTATAAACCCATTTAAACCACCTTAGCAGTCCGTGCAATAACAAAGGAAGATAAAACCTGAAAAATATATAAAACATTACATTATAGTGACTATCAAAAAGACGCTATATATTTAATTAGTTTTACCAGACACAATCATGTGATTGATATTTCTTTGTTTAAAATGAGCACTGGCTTATATGTTATATAGGTAAATGTTAGATCACCTTTAGTCAAATTACGTTTTGCTGAGTTTCTAACATAAAATACGTTATTTTTAAATAATGTTTAATGGTGTTCCATGCAGAGTTGTGTTACTTCCAAACTGTATGTCAGGGCCTTCAAATGCAAATGAAACATCTGGCCATCTGTCAAGGTCTTCAGTTCTCTGAAGAGCCAGGTGATGCACTGGCAATTAGATAACTATATTAACATCATTCCTAAATAAAAAAAATAAATATGGTATTTTGTTTTCTATATAATATAGGCTATTCATTCATTTCTCTGAACAGTGATTGTTAGCATTTCTTGTTAGGTAAAGCAAAGAACTTTATTTATATTATGTAAGAGCTGAGGTGTGATTTGATGTAGTGTTTCCTCGCTTATTTATTTAATTTCACAACAGCATCAAAGGTTGTTCATGAACACATCAACACTATAATGATGATAGTCAGACACTTTTGCTGAGGATAGTTTAGAGCAACCAATTAACTTAGCACGCTTAGCAAAACTGGATCACCCAGACATACAAAGACCACACAGCCAGGCCCGAGGTCAGGGTCAAACTGGGGGTCCCTGGGTATGTGCTGCGACTGTGCTAACTGTGTGTAGACTGTGCAACGTCACCAATACGTTACTGGCACCCAGTGGAGCAAGTTGTTAGCAGAGCCACCTCACGTGTTCATTCTCAAACCAGGCCTGTGTGGAGTTTGCTTGTCCTCCCTGTGTCTGCATGGGTTCGGTCTCTCCCCACACTGTTTTAGGTTTAATTGGCCCAGTCTGAAAGTATGGGACTAGTAATGGTTTTACCTTACTACTGTCATAAATAGCCATTGATGCCAATGTGATATTAAAAATACATTGCTGTTACAGGAACTGAATCATAGACTCCCTAACAGATTACTTACAGGAGAGAAGATATTTAAACCCGTATAATACCACACTACACCATTGCAATCACAGGTGGAAAAAATACTGCTCCCAAAAAATGCTCACTAATGAAATATCCACTGATTTTGTGAGCAGTGTAGTCTGTATTGTCATAAATGTCAATTAGAATCATTCCTGATATCTGTTTCCTGGACAGCTGATGAGACGTTTGGAAAAGTGTAACGATGCATCATACTAAAACGAAATTTGTTGATTCTTTTTAGTAAAGGATTACTCTTAGCCATGTGAATTGAATTGCATTCTCTTTTCACATGCAGACTATGCAACCAGCTGCACTGTGTACAGCTGTTACTGCTGAACCAATGAAGCTCATTACGATTACCTAACTGTAATAATGCCCCTCATCCTCTTACTTGAATTCACACATCAGCTGGTTTATGATCACATTATTATGGATAGTAAAGTGCAATGGCCTGCAACGCTATCCATAGTGATTCCACTTGTTATGCACAAAACAATGGCCATAAACTGTTTTTCTTCAATCCGTCACTGATTGCATATTCTGCTTCTAGACCACATGGTTTATCACGATTTTGTTGTACACATTCAACATATCCTTATTTAATCCAAATTCGTTTTATTAATCTACACTTCAGTGTCAAAAAGCAGGCCAAACTTAAAATCGCAAATTATTAAGCTTTTAATAACCCCAACAACAAATTTCTGGTCAGAAAATCATCAAGAACCTAAAAAGTGCACATTTGATAGTGACTCGTGCATGGATTAGCACCCCAATTAGGGTTGTTCCTGCCCTTGTGCCCACAGATGGGTAGATGAATGGATGTTTAAGATTCACAATGCATATCACTTGCAATAATTCCATCTTAAGGGTGATTTGTCACTTTGTTTTGTTTAACAAAAAGCTGCAGTTTTGTATGAATGATGTTGAAAATAGTTCCAGAGGGGTATGGAAGCAAAAGAGGTGTGCGTCTGGAGTATCTTATATCTTTCTTTGCTGAAGTGTCCCTTAATAGTTTGGTGATTTTTCCTTGAAAATGTCACCCCTGACAGGTATAGTTTTATCATCTACCATTTTCTGTTTATACACATTTTTTGGAATTGTATGTTTAAACATGTACAGCATATTGCAAAAAGCAAGTATACTCAAGTCTCCTTTAGTCTGTTTAATGAGGTTTTGGATGAAGGTTGGAGGAATTCAAATACAGTGCTCAGTGGGCAGGAACACATGTAATATCATGCAGTGGCCTAGCACAATGCTGTGGTTTGGCACCGAGGTTAACATCTGGAAGGGAATATCAACTATAGCAAAGATAGGGGTTAAAAACATCCTCCTAAAATCTGTCTTTTTGATTTGGTGTCAAGTTACTGTGAGGATGATATTCTTTCTGTAACTTAAATCACACAGTTATGCAAGGTGTTCACACGGATTATAGCATCCTGCAGTCCAAAAGCATGGAAAGCAGTTCCAAAGTTCTTGTTGTTCTTGTGAAACAGACAAACTAACAAACCCAACACGAATACACAGTGATTTATCAATGACTATCAGAAGCCATCATCCTCAGCTTAACATTTAGCATTGTTATCAAGATATATTTTACCCTCTTACATAAATATCAGGGCTAATAATTATATAGCTCTGTAGCAATACAGTGGATAGGACATGCAGAGGACGTTTTACTCTACCGAGATAAACACAACCTCTCACTGATTAAGAAGTACAAGGACAGTTGTTACTTAGAGCCACAAACAAACATGACCCCAGCCTTACTGCACAAACATGCACTTAATTCACTGTTCTATATTTATACTTCATTATTTAAATGACAGCATGTAATAGTTCTTTATATTACAGATTAAAGCTAAAATACACTACTCCGGTCAACTCAGGAGGATATATGAAATGTATATGTGAAATGTAGAACACACACAAAGACGTTATAAATATAAAATGAGACGGATATGGACAGAGAAAGAGAACCTGAAAAAGAGATACAGAACATAGTAACTTCTACACCGAAAATTTGCTAAAAATGTAATAAAGTACAAAAAAACATTTATCCTGATACGAACACTCTAAAATACCTCAATCTTCTAAATCTCATAATTAGTGAATGCATGCAGCAAAAAAAAAAAAAAAGATGTTCTGAAACACGACAATGAACAGAGAACGTGAATAATCTCTCTTGGCTCAATTTCTTTTCCTGAACACTCCCGCTTAAGCGCTCTGTTTTCCCTCATCATCCAGCCAGTGTATCATTTGAATGATGGTGGGGCCGGGGTTAAGATGGCTGACACAGCAGGCTGTCGTTTCAAACGAGCACTAACTAAATTACCCTCCTTCCATTACCTTAATGAAAATTCTTTCTGACTGGGAGGGGAGGCAACATGGGAAATAAAGACTCTTTGGCACACAGACATCACACCGCAGTACTGTCTCTTTAGGGCATGCACGTACGCGCACACGGACAAATATAATGAAAGCTGAGGTGACATTGTCGAATGGAGTGCTACATATAGATAAGTGCATACTGACCCATGGAGTCTCTAAATAAGCTCTACCACACACACACACCTTTTTATCTTTATATCATTGCGAGGACTTTCCACTGACATCAACTTACTGACTGTAATATCAGCCGATTCATTTGACAGGTTCTAATATTAACCCTAATCGAAGTACCGTAAAGCAAATATTTTGGCCATTTTGTTTTTTCAAAAGGCAGTAAAAACGTCAGTTCTTTCTATCCACGTGGGAACATTTGGTCCTCACAACGACATACATACTTCTCACGCACCCGTTTACTAAAATACAGGTGACGATCATGCTGCGAGCACCGATATACATGCAATGTCTATTCATGAAGATAAAAGCATGTCACCTTGTACAAGATAAATACATAGAAATGTCATGCATACAGTTGTGCATGCCAGAACAATCACGCAATAGTGCTGTACAAAGGACAGCGCACAGACCATGGACTGAAATGGCACCATATGTATGATATGATGTCAGCAATTCGATTTGGACCTAGAGAATCAGAACACCACATAGACTATCGAAGCACACAGATTTCAAATACAAACAACAGGAATACAGACAAGCGCACAGATGCTCGAGCAGCAGTCACAGATTTCTGTTACTAACCCGAAGGATCAAAAGTAAAAAGGAATATGTGGGATCCTGAGGACCAGAGTAAATGAGGGCTTTTGCAAATCGTTTGCACTGACACACATTATAATCAAGGTAAAAATCACACCTGTAACAATTTTGTTCCTACATAGTCTTTGATGACCACACCACTTAATCGTCTCTATATGCATCTCTTAATGAAGAACTGTTTCTAGCAGTAGCTTTATACCCAAGTTCATACAACACTGAATACGCACAGTTTACATGTAACAAACAAAATACAGTGCTTATAAATGTAACGTTCGTCCTTCCCTCTACTACTAACCCCCGTTATTATAGGAATAATCTCAATCAACTCGGAGAACAATTGATATTCTGTCAGGGGCCTCTAAAGACTACAATGTCATATGGTCATCTTTCCTCTCTAATTTTCAAACTCTGCATCACATGCCTATCTAGAGGTCTGTACAACGTTCCTGCTTGCTGTAGTGGTCAAACTGACTCTTCCAGTGCATCATGTAGGAACTCCAGCGGTGGAACTCTGCCTTCCACTGTCGCTCAGCATCATCAGTGTTGTCTGGGTATGAAGAGGGAAAGAAAAATGATGGAGGAAACAAACAGCAGGTGTTTCGTTGAATTTGATTATAAGAGAATTTACACAAGTTCTAAAATGTATGCATATACAAATATTCCATTTTTATACTTCCAAAGAAAGCAAACACTAAGGCCAAATAGAGCAAGGACCTGGAGTGGAGACTGGAAGAACTATCCACTACCCCACCCATCCAAGTATTTCCATTAAGCAAATGAATCAGCAGTTCACCCACCATTTTATCATGAGTGCAAAGACGCTTCTTTGGTGAAATAACAGGTTGAGCGTCTAGTTAAGATGGCACCGGATTAGCTGCTTCCTATCCAGGTTTATTTACACTTGTTTAGTTTAACTTGCAGATACACATCAACCAATATAACATTCCCTTAAGGAGTTTGGGCGGCATGGTGGTGGTAAGCGTGGTCACCTCAGTGTTTTTATATGCATTTTCCAACTTTTTTTCTAAATTGGAGTTGTATTATATTTCCTGTCTTATTATAGTTCCAACTTCTAAGTATTTAAACTGTGTGCGTGCACTTGTGAAAAGTTTCTGCATTAGTGAGTACGTTGTCACACTCGATGGGGTAAAACCATTTTTTTAAACAACCAAAACAATCTATTCATTGTTTTCACTTCAAAATGCAACATTAAATGCCAAAGAAGAGATTGATTAATATTCCAACTTTAAGTAGCGTCCTCTGTTGTTGAAAATATTGTGTGACAACATGCTGGTGTGACACAGTTACCCAGTGTCCCCTGCTGTATGTTCACAGAAGTTCAGGCTAATGCTTTACCTTTAAATGTATTAAAAATAATGTAGATTTTATTTATTATTTCTGTACATTTCTAATAATTATTGTACCGATGATCATGAAGGGGAAAGTAATATACTTATATATATAGTATATAGTATATGTAATATACTATATATA
>JAUZST010029541.1:0-29567 GCA_034779995.1 Parotocinclus haroldoi | reverse complement strand
ACTAGGCTACATATTCAGTACGGAATCATTTGGGATTTATCCGTTTAGCAACCGTCGGTGTACGCATGCGCAGTTCAGATGGGCACGGCACATCGGTGTGCATGCGCATTGCAGCGCAGACATGGAACCAAGCTGATCGGCTGGTGAGGTTTCAGACACCAAGTTTACCCACGAGCGGGTTGTGGGGTGAGCGATCACCTCCGGACACGATTACAACAAAAGATACTATAACTAGGATAATCAGGGTGTGTTAGTCGTTTTTCACTGAAACATCGTGTGTGTAGATTGTAGATGGTAAAGATGAAAAACTGGATTAAACCAGCTGACCATCTATGCGCTTGTGGCTTCGCTACACGATCGCTGCGGAAATTAGGACGGTAAAGTGGAGATTCGGATAGCAAAACAAGCTGTCAGTGTCCGACTGATTGGGTTAATTGTGTAAGAGAGAGACTCAGAATGCGGTTTAATGAGAAAGAGCTGGTTTTCCTGAGCAGACAGCCGTCAGAAAGAGCGGCCGAACTGGGCATGAGGGGACCCAAGAAAGGAGACGGTGAGAGGAGATCAGCAGCATCATGACAGTTCTATATAAGAGCATTATTTATACATTTATTTACTCTATGTTGTACAGCTGTCAGTAAGCCTGTATAATAGTACATGTTTCTTCCTCATAGTTATGAAAAAACGCCTGGTGAAGCTGGTGGTAAATTTCCTCTTTTATTTTCGCACATATGAGGAGGAGGTGAGAAATTACGCTTCCTATGTGGTTAAGTAATAATAGAGTTTGAGCTGTATACATGTTTATAATGCTTTATAATGATTGTTTTTTATTTGCAGCCTATAGGGGCTTTGCTTCTGGAGCAGTGTCGTGTTCAGAGAGAAGATGATCTCAACTTCTCAGTCAGTGAGTGACCTGTTCATCTCACAGGAATGGCTGCAGCCTTTATCTGTCCAAACTGTTTTTGTTTTTATTTAATGTCACATCAGCATCAATGGTTATTCACAACAGGAACAAGGTTACATAAATACTAGTCAGATCACAAAATAATTATTGTGATTATAAACTCTTTACCATACACGTACAGCATTTAGCAGACGCCCTTATCCAGAGCGACTTACAATTCATACAGTCTTACAATCCAGGAAATGGTGGGTTAAGGGTCTTTCTCAGGGACCCAACTGTGGCAGCTTGGCAGAGGCAGGCTTTGAACCCTGGACCTTATGATCTGTAGTCCAGTACCTTAACCACTAGGCCACCGCAACCATATCGGCCCACCCCTAACCACATGTACAGTGATTGCAGATTGTGAAAAGTTTTGACACAGCTAACCTTTCTCTGTCATAATGTTGTCTGGCCATAATTTTGATGCAGTTCTTACACAACAGCTATTATTGTTGGAGCATTTAGCCGTGTGTTAAAAGGTTTTCTGTTCTCAGAAAGATGTGGTGAAATTACTGTCTATGGTAATTGTGCATATACAGATGCCCTCTGTTTTAGAACAGCCCGACTTAATTATATTTCGACTGGGATCCGTAGTATATGCAGTACTCTCATGCGCTCGGATTAGGAGGTCGGCAGTGTGTGACGTAGGGAGTCATGTTACGGGAGTGCTGAGAGCTGAGGAATATAATGAGGAAAAGCTGTGATCGTGAAATCATTTTCTTGTTTTTCACTTTCATTCAATAAATTGGATCAGATATGAAAATTTTTTAATGAAATAGGCTTTATGTTAATGACTTTGCACATCTGTTGTTTGACGCAAGTATTTTAACCATGTTTAAAGGCAATAAAGGTTTGTCAAGTAAAAGCCAGTACAGTTCAATTAGCTGACGGAAAAACATAATTATATTTAAAGTAAATTCACATCTCTTCTAGTAATGTTGGCTGGTATGAAGTGTATGGATATGTTATGGCAGAAATGGTTAACATGAGGAACCTTTTATAGTACCTTAAAAACCCTACAAAATTATGAAAGGTACTAAATGCAATACACAAAGGCACTAAATTATCATTTTATTACTACAAACTTAATTCTGACAGTCTAGGCCACCTAAGGGGGATCATTTGAGCCACCAAGGTTTCATCCTTACAAGGTTTAGGAACTTTTTCCCTGTCGCTGTCGCTCTAGCCTTGCTCAATTTGGAATTGGCCCTAGATATCAGAAGATAATTGAATAGTGATGAGTAAATTCAACCACATTCCCCTCGTATCCCCATCGTAAATTGGAGTGTACTTGTATTACAGATGCTGTTGGTGGAGACTTAATTATTTGTAATTTTATTGTAACCTGCTCCCCTACACATTCCGTATGTCAGTGATTTCTATTTCTATTATCATCCCCAGCCTTTCTAGATGAGGCAGAGAGAAAGTACCTGTTTGCATGTGACTCACGGGAACAGTGCCTTGAGTGGATAGATGCCATTATGAAAGCCAGGTTTGCAATATTTTATACCTCGTATGAAGCACACTTCCAGCTTGTTTTGTACTCCTTTAAGCTTGTCATGTCTGCCTCTCCAAACAGCTACGAGTTCATGCGAAAGAACCTCATCTTTTATCGATCCGAGATTCATCGACTGACTGGCAAGGTAAAGGCTGTTTTTATTTTGATGGTGTTCACTCCTCTTTTAAGGAAAAGCTTCTTATCTTTTGTCATTTGTGAGGTTTGCTTTCACTTCGATCGGTCTCTGCTCCACCATCCTTTTGGTTATGGTTCTCACATTCTCACTCTTGATGTAACCTGCACTGTTTTAGGTCAGTTTTCTACAGTCATATGGTATGTATCATACGGCCCAACACTAAACATCACACTCAACATTGCTGGATGCCTCCATTACAAGTAGAATTTCAAACTAATACAATGGAACATGTAAAGCACAGCACCACTAGACAAGTGAAAACATTCTGAAGAATGATGGACCAGGATTCACCAAGCCGAGGAGAATGCTGCCTTCCTCAGGAA
The DNA here is from genome assembly GCA_034779995.1 of Parotocinclus haroldoi. NCBI lineage: Eukaryota > Metazoa > Chordata > Actinopteri > Siluriformes > Loricariidae > Parotocinclus > Parotocinclus haroldoi. Next base: position 26,610 of record JAUZST010029541.1, on the reverse strand, counting down.
TAATGGGATCAGATGTCTTGGTTTAGGTCCATATTACCAGTGGGTAGAAAGCTTACAGAATAAAGTCGCATTTAGTGAAAATGCATGCTGCTTGCAATTTGTGGAAAACCCTTTCTTCTTTCAGCCATTTTGCTTTGACCTTGAGTGGAACCATGACCCCAACCCCATCCAATTCTTTTGGGAAAAATTGGAATGTTGAATGAGGGCCAAGCCTCATCACCCATCGTTGTTGTAACTGGAAAACACATTCAGAAGCTTGGTTTACTTTATAGCAGAAAAGGAGAATCAGTTTCATATTCGTAGTGATCTTCAGTTGTCGTGTCTACAAACTAAATCTTTTTAGAAGAGTTTTTACTAGGGCTATCAAACCAGGCTGTGTCCAAAACGGTCGCCCTAATGGATATTCCCCACATTTTAAACACTATATATAGCACAATGTGTGTATAAGGAACAGAACTGTAGCTGATTTCATCTTGCTTAATACTGTGCAACAGCAGACTCAAACACAGAGAGTCCATGTGGTTTGACAACATGCCTGTCACCAAATAATGGCTTGCATGCACTCTCTAATAAAAGTACCTAATAGAATGAGTACTGAGCATTAAAAAGTGGTAATTACTTTTGTCTTGTTCACCCATAATACTTTATAATATATACCATATATAAGAGACCTCTCTTATAGTACAAAGGGTTACATTTTCATCACATAAGGTGTGGTAAGTTTCTAGGACGTAGAAACAGAAATTGTTCTCGCATAATATGTGTACATTGTATTTGTACTTTTTTCCTTGTATAATTTCATATACAATAATAATTGTTTCATTTTGTTGTCATATATTTTTATCTTGATGACAGGACCCATTGGAACAGTATGGGATTTCAGATGAGACTCGCTTCCAGGTGAGCAGTGGGTTTCCTCCTCTGCCGCCACCACCTACTTAACACTACACATAACCACTTTGGATAGCATATGGGGGGAAAACACTGTGAATTTTCTCTCAAATTGTAATTTGAATTATCAGCCACTTTTCTATTGGGTGTTTGATTTACATTTTTAGAATCAGGTTCTGTTCCTGTATTATAATTGTTTTAGTATCTTCCTGTAGACCTTGTGAATGTTAGCAGTGATTGAGCCAGTAGCTATGCATTTCAGTAGCTATAAATTTTAATTCTTTTTTACCCAGGTTCTGTGATAAAGACATAAGACCGTTTTGTCAGAACTGTACTGGTACATGTAGTCATAACAATGCAACATCAGTATGTTTCATGTAGATAGTTTGGACATTTTGTGGTTTGTGGTTAATACATGTTGAAGATCCAACAGTCCACAGAGGCCCAACTATCCTATTTTTGGGAGAAGGATTGTAGTGTTGTGTGTTTGAGGTGTAGCTAGGTACAGGGATAGCTTTCATCAGAAATGTCTTTCCACTAATGTTTTGCTGTAAGCTTAAATCCGAATTCTGGTTGTGTCTGTCACTTTACAAATCGGAAATAATGTTTTATTTTTTTAAATAAATCATTTCTCAAAAGTCCCAGTAGTTGTTCTTAAACACAAGTGCTACATGTTCAGCCAATATACGCAGTATACCAATAAGTATCTTAGCCACCATTTATTATAGCTACTGAGACAATTTTCGATGACAGAAGTTCAAGAAAAATCGACAAAATAAATAGTAGGTTGGGAGAGGGCTCCATTCACATTACTTAGTGTTCATAAATAACTTACTAAGTTAGCTAGTTTGATGGTGTTCTATCTCCATGACTGATCTAAATCCCACGTTTTGCATGTTGCAGTTTTTATTTGGTACTGTATAGATTTCATAATTAAAAAGAATTATTTTTGTTTCTAGCCCACACAAACTTCAACACTGGCACAAAGTTTTCTGTAACTGACTGTAAACTTTTCCTACACAAGCTGTAAAAAGGCTCAGTTATGTAACTGAATGTTATTTTTAACACTTGAAGATAAATAGTTATGTTTAAAAATGGACCCATGGAGGCTCTCAATCTTATTGACTCTTAAAGCCCAAGTACAATTTACTGACGGTTAAGTCAAATTTTAGTCCAAATAAAAGTTTTGATCAATCCCCAGTCATACAGATTATCTGGCTTTTTTATTTGGGGAAAAGTCTTGGACGAATGAGACCAAAATAGAACTCTCATTGGTCTCAAGAAACAGCGGAAACACTTCATTTCAACATGATCAACTTATCCCGTATGTGAAACAGTGTGGTGGCAGTGTGAAGGTTTGAGCCTATTTTGCTGTATCTGGGCCAGGATTGCATTGACAGAAATTCTAAATTGTACCAACAAACTGAAAAGAAAAATGGGAACATTGTTCATGCAGCATGACACAGACCCACATCGCCAAACGTATCTACCAGAGAGAATGGTTACGAGAAATCACATTTACTTTTCAGCATTGCCTAGTGAAAGCCATATTCAAATACGGTATAAATTATTTCAAAGGACCTAAAGTGAGCAGTTAAGATGCATGTTACCTGCTACCTGTTTCAATGTGCTAATCTGATTGGCCTATGGTGGGCAATAAGTTGTCCATTCTGTCCATTATATAATGACATAACAGCACAGGAATGTATAATGAGTATGTACGAATAGTTCCATACATTCACTATGCACTGAATTGGCGATGTCTGATGTGACTACATATTTGCCCAGAGTAGACCTCATTTCTAAAAGTAGTAATTTAAATCCTCAAATCGTCATGTACCCATTTAAACCATGTTTTGTTATATCCAGTACTGTGCAAAAGTCTTTAGGCCACCATTAGATTAGATAATTATATAATTATTTATTTTGAGGGTAGCAGATAAGAAACTATTTTAGAGGGAAAAATTGCACAAAGGCTCAAAAAGACTGGAATGAAGATCAGGGGAAAAGAGTATTGTGGAGTGATGAGTCCAAGTTTGACATTTTTGGAGCCCATCATTGACAATGGTCATTATAGCCTACCACTGCTAATGCACCAGTCTAATGGTGGTCTATTAATCTATAAGTGAGGTTCTATTACATTCTTACAAGTTTCAGCTTTTTCTGCTTGAAAACTTGGGGGATGCATAGGTTGTAAAATATTGCTCACTTCATGTCGTATTGATCAGGATGCCTCATTGTGATAAGGGAAAGATTATTTCAGTTGTCCAAGATGACTGCCCTTAACATTTTACAAGTGTTTACTTTTCCCTTTATTGCAGTACATCATACTGTGTCCTAAACCACAATTGGTTGGTAGTGCAATATTACTTAAATGCTGGGTGTGACCATTCTGATGGCCTGTTGGTTAGAGCTTGCTGCTGGAAACAGTTCCTGAGGGCCTGGTTTAAAAAATGTGGTTCTTTCATCATAACAATGATATGCAGATCCACTGGCTGTAACACAGTCAAAGCCACAGTCTTGGCTTTGCTTTATCTACACACCTTTCACACACTGTAACATGCCTGGCTTTGTTTTCACGTCCTCCTCTCCTGTTTGGCGCACTCTGAAAGGAATCACGTTTGCATGTGCAGATCCTCAAATAGTTTGGTCAGATCTCAAAAATCTGTTCACTGATCATCTATGATTCTTTACTTTATTCTGAAAGGGTTTAATTATTCTCTCAATGATCTGAGTAAAGGAAATGACCTACATAATGCTTCATAATGCGATCATGTACTGAAACATGCTGCATAATGCGGACGTGCAGGTATCTCCTCTACAGAACAATTCGACCCTTTCTTTCCGAGGAAAGCCACCCAGGTCCAGTCTCTTACTGTATCAGAACTACATTACTGCAGAGCTCTTCTGATTGGTCTTTCTATGCATACAATCAAGACACCTGCAACTGATTTTGAGTGCAGCAGCACGTCTGATTTTCCAGTTTTCTCATGACACCCCACTGCTACATTCTCTTCACTAGCTCCCTGTAGCTGCCCACATCAGATTCAAAACCCTGATGATTGCCTAACAAAGCCGAAAATGGAGCAGCACTTCTTACCAAAAGGCACTAATCAAACCACGCTTTGTAGCTCAAACCCTTCAGAATGTAAGCTTGACTCGACTGGACCCACCACACAAAGGAAGACGGGCAACAAGATTCTTCTCTGTACTCTACACAGGTGGTGCAATGCTTCCTCTGAAGACTTATCTCTTCACTCAGCACTTGTGAAGTCAATAGGATTTACATATTCAATGCAATTATTTAAAAAACCTGTTGTTCTTTTACCTACTTCAGGTAATAAGAGGATGTAGTGGGTTGTGTGCGCTTATTCGTACTAGCATGAGGTAACGTCTACTAACAAAATATCTTTTTCCACTTCCCTATCCAGTAAATCACTCTGGATAAGGGTGTCTGCTAAATGTTGTAAATGTAATCTATATATACACTGCTCACAAAAATTAGTGGATATTTATATTATTGTCAGCAGTATAGATTACAACATCTCTGAAAACTGTAAAGAATAACAAATCCTTACTCATTGAAAGGATTTCAATATTATAATGTGATTTCATCCTACCACAATATATATATATATTGTGGTAGGATGAAATCACATTATAGTATTGAAAACAACTAACTTTATCTTTATCACGCATGCCCTTGGACCGTGGTAGGAAACTGGAGTACCACACAGACACGGGGAGGTCATGCACACTCCACACAGAAAGCACCCAGGCTGCTTCACCCTGGGATTGAACCCAGGACATTCTTGCTGTGAGGCAGCGGTGCTACCCACCGAGCCACCTTATTAGGCATAATGAACCTGTTTCATCTAATTATTTTATTATAATAAACATTCCTGCTGCAAGCATTTGCATTATCAGAATATACAGACTACAAATACAATAGTATTATTACTAGCATAAAAGGAAGATGGACCTGGTGGGCTTTAGAAGAGTACAGAAAGACATTGTATGGGAAAACTATAGGAAAAGTCTCACTAATGTTAATCCAGTAGTCGTGTGGCGTGTGTTCTGTCACAGCGAGGATGATCTAGTAACAAAAACCCTGCTAAATAATTTACACACACATCCTCATTAGTAGTGCCTCTGGCACAGAAAGCAGTAACATACCTGCGATTTGCATGGTTTGGATCTCACAACGGAAACTTCCCACTTCTTTCTTTCATGCTTTATGTAACAGCACAGAAATCGGAAAAAGTTGAAACAGTATAGAAAATGCATATTTAAAAAAACACAGTGTATCTTACACTTACTTTTAAAAGTGCAGCAATTTGTGTTCTGTTACATAAAGCACAAAAAGTGGGTTTCCATTGTGAGATACCTGAAATAAGATTACACACAATGCGCCTCAAGGTTGCTTCAATAATAGAATAATGCTAACGTTAGCAACACATTAATTCATGGCTTAAGGCATAGGACACAGTAATCTGGATCAGGTTTAAAAAAAAAAAAAAATTCCCATTAGAGCATTGCTAAATTCATCCTGGACTTGTGGAAAAAATGATAATCAAATGCAAATAGACTGTAAAGGAACAGTGTTGTTTCATATAGATTATATTTATACAACGGCACCCAAAAAGACACAGTTTGTCACAAATACTATATATAAAAATGTACCCAAAGAAAGAAAGTACACACTGGATTAATTATCAGGTTTTGTGGGGCCTCCTCTATGCTGGAGAAGGCTACGTGCTTTCATAAATAATTTATATGGTCGAACCACGGATTTCTAACCTGGGGGTTGCAACGTGATACATAGGAATTCACCAGGAAAAAATATACTAATTTATTTATTCGAAATACTAACCTTATTAACAACGGAATGCAGAAAAGTACTGTGCTATTTCCTTACAATCATAGAACAATAATCTATTTAGACTAAAAGTGTGATAAAACAAGTTTCTGTATTCCAAGAAACGTTATAGAGACTGATCTCACTCGCTCATACTGAAGTGAGGCTGAAGTGATCTCATTAGCCAACTTTTGGATTTCCATGCAACCTGAACATCCAACACCGATTACACTAACAAATCTAACTAATAAAACTTTTGTTGTTTCCCGTCAGTAATTTATGTGAGTTGTTGTTTCAGCCCACACACCTGAAGAACTACATAGAAATACAGAGCTCGTTGGAGACAATTTGTGACTCTTTCTTAGTTTTATCATCAAATTAGCTAACAATTATTTGCCACAATGATGACCCATATATCAATCTAACCAATATATCAATCAATTTATGTACTCTGGAAAAGTTTGAGAACCCTTTATTGAATGGAAATTATTTATACTTGCTCTAACCAAAATGCTTCCTCTCTTGTAGGGTGCCAGACACTGGTTATTCTGTCCTACACTGACTCTCTTCTCCTCTGACTGCAACCAATTCTAACATACATTTCTTGCTAAACATCTATCCTCTGTAAAAAAAAAAAAAAAAAAAAAAAAGTTTAAAAAGTTAGTTTAGTTAGTGAGTTTTACACACTTGGTTATTTTTTGCAATTAAAGTTAACAGTTTCAACGTGCTTGGTCAGTATGCTTGTTGATTATTAAATATTTTGTAAAATAGTTTTATTTGACAATATTGATACTTTCACTATTACTCTCCATATTTCACAATATTTGAAAATTCCTTTGATTAGAGATTTTAAAATGAACACATTATTAGATTTTCTTAACACCACATGTTAATTTAGCTGTTTACCCACCTGGCTGTGTCCAATATGGTCCCTTAATAGCTAGTTCCTACAGTCTATATACTGGAAAGAGTACTATTAGCAACAGGGAACATAGTTTATAAGCTAAGTAAACAGTAACGGACACTTACACAGCATTGCTCATCACTGTATTCACATACAAACATGCCTGGCACACGAAATAAATGCTGGCACATGCAGTTTCTTTAGAAAATGCCTAATTAAGTAAATATTTTGAATTTAAAAACATTGCTGTCCTCTGAATGGCAAACCTTATTGGCAGTCCCAATGAATTCTAAAGCAAACAATATAAGACAATGAAAGCAATGAAATTAAGTTATTAAAAAGTAAAAAATGCACTCTGTTAAACCTTAAAATTTCTGTGCATAAAGTTTGACATTTCAATATGAAAAGTGGAATTGAGCAGTACCTAAATGTCAGCAGGTATGAAGAACTAATAGCGAAACTACACTCTGCTGCTCAAGTACTAAAACAAGAATTAAAGCCATTCTCGGTTTCCTTTGAAATAAACACAGTGTGAATCACACTACGTCTGATTCTTCTGAAATGTCTAATTTAACAATTTCAGCACACTATTACATTTAGTGCACATTTAAGTGAGTTTGGCTTGCATGTATGAATGTAAATTAATAAGTACTGTCTTTTTCTTTCCTGATTTTCAAAGTTCTGTTATACTGAAACATTATATTATTATTAGCATGTTTTAGCAAAATGAACAGACTGTATTAATAATTACACAGCCGATAGTATGGCCACTGCCAGGTCTTACTGGAATAAGCTACACAGTCATGCACACAACAACAACAGCAGCAGCGTGCCACATCACAAACTTTCTCAATCACAAGTGTAACTGAGCTATTAAACAGGATCTAGGTTGGCAGCAAAAAGTAGAAGCACAGAAACTGGACCATAAAAGAGTGAAAAAATTAACCCACACTACTGAAGCTGGCACTCTGTGGCTCTGCTGTCCAATATGCTAGCTTGCACAGCTGAAACCCGGGTTCGAGTTCTGGCAACAACACGAGTGGTTGTGTCTGAGGGAGAGCGGCTACTCTTGAGGATCATTCACAGAAACCCCTACACAGGGTTGTAATGGACTGACCTTAACTGGCCATAATTGCAAGAAATATTGTTTTATTTTGGAGTGAAAGATTATTCGGGGCAGCACGCTGATGCAATGGTTACAATAGTCTGATTCCAACCTCCAGTAAGGTTGACTGGCGTTTCTAAATTGCCCTTAGCGTGTGAGTGTGTGAGTGCGCCCAGTCTACTGTTGTTCCTGCCTTGCAACCAATGATGAATGCTTGAGGAACCTTGTCCAGGATTAAACACACAACACGATGTATGAAAAAATTAATTAATCAACAGAAGATTATTCGTATGTGTTTCTTATGCATACACAAATATATAGACATATTACATTTAAAATTCCCATTCAACCTCAAGAAAGACATGGAGGCAAGTTAAGATCAATAAAGCTGCAATATGAAATGTTATTTATCCGAATTAACATTAAGCCTGGTCAGATAACACTTCTAATTAGGTGTTACAAACTGTTTTTCTTAAAGTGTTATTTAAGTCACTGTTTTGTGTTTTTTAACTGCTTGTTTTTTATGACTTGCAATTACGTGCACTTTTAATTTTACTTATACAATTTAATTTGAGAAAATAAATTTTAATACTCAAGTACAGTAAATAACAGATACCTTAAGACTTTTACTCACAGAATATTAGCTGTATTAGTAATTTCAACTTTTACCAAAGTCAGTTTCTGAAAATATATTTATACTTTTACTTAAGTGCACCTTTCAGGTACGTTATCCACCACTGGTGAGTAATGCCATTTAATGTTACGCCAACAACCCAAGCATCAGAATAGAGGAGAAAGGTGATGTAAGTGATTTTGGACATGGCATGGTTGTTGATGTGCACTGCATTGCGTGTTTATTCCATGTATCAACCCAGCTTTTCCTAATTACATTCATGGGTACTCCTGCAGAACAAGAGTGCAGACGTAAGTACACTGTAGATGGGATGGCCACAAAGCCTCATCCCAAAAAAACAGCCTATCATGTTAACGCTATGCTCGACTTGGCTGCATGATTTTCAGCACATTAAACTGCTGCACCATTTCTATACTATATGTGCCTAAAGTATATTTCATTACAAACTCGCATAGCAAACTCCAAGCAAGAGTAACATTTTAAAAAATTAGTTTATTTATAGATATGCCAATCTTGTTCACAGTGTGGATCAGCTGTTTCTAATTTCAGAGCCAGGTAGCTTTTTCATGCCAGAACAAAAACCATAGTGTTCTGTTTGGCCTGTACTACACCTTGCCATCTGAACTTAAACCACACCATGTTTCTGACGTGAACTGCAGCACTGTGCACAAAAATGGGGCGGAGGTGGAGTGGTCCCGTAGCTAAATCTGCAATCGAGCATTCAGAAATTGCTTTATGTACCATGTACATAATATATTTGACTATTTTCTTCTTTAACTAATCTTATGTCCATTTAAATTCAATACAATAAAAACGTACTTTAAGTAACAATTACAAAACATTATTCATATATATTTTTATATATATTTTATAAATAAAATCACAATTCTCACAGACAAATCTATAAAAATGCTTCCATTAATTAAAAACCAAATAACTAATGTCTACAAACATGCATTCAGTTATTATTTATCAAATAATAATTTGGGTACCAAATAGATTAATTGCAATATTTTATTTTAGGTATTGCCAGTTAGGGGTCTGTGACAATTTTAGATCATGAAAGATTTAAATGCTTCCATAATCTGCCAACGCAGAGGGGTCAAGAACCCTAAGAATTATTCTAAACACTATTCAGTTCACCAGTCCACCTTACTTACCTGATAGACACACAATTAATATATAATTAAAACACAATTAATATATATGAATAAATACAAAAACACAGTAGCATGGCTGGCAATGCAGAGATGGTAACTCAAAAATATCTGTTATTTATATGAAACTATAACAACAAGTGACAAAGACATCTGGAAGTATGATAAGGTTGCAATACTCATCAAAATGAATTAAAACAAGGATTTTGATTTACGTCTATAAATGGCTGAGCCTTGTTGACATTTGCCTAGTCGCTGATGTACACAAAATGGAGAGCCAATATTAACAAACATTATTCTTTTGCCACACTACTAATGTTTTATGATCTAGTATTACCCACCTTACTTACCAACACACACAATGATGATAAAACCACAGATCATGGTTTCTATTACTGAACACACTCAGGAGATGCTGGTACCTGTTTAATTTCACTATGAATTCACAATGTTCAGCTGCTGTTGCTGACCAAGTGCATCGTCTCTCCATGTCCATCATACATTCTTCATTATCTGCAAATACAAGTTACATTTTTTACTAGATTATATCAGTCAGTTTGCCAGTTATTTTAAAGACAAAACAGTCGTTTCATTTTAATTTATATTGGAAAAAATGTACTAGGTTGCTTTTTGATTTATAAAATCACCAATGTCATTTCACCAGGGGTGCCCACATAACTAAAGTGTTTATTTTAGAAACGGCATAGCAGAGCATAGTTGCTTTATTGCGTTCTTTTTCCCAGGAAAAACTATTTTGTGAAATTTAACAGTAGAACAATGAAGTGGACAAAAATTACCATCAAAATCCATAGTAGAACTGTGATATAATTTATGGTCAGTTCATAGTCAACCAAGTTTACAACTGTACTATGGAATTTGACACTGGAACCATGAGATTTCAAATTACTATCAAAATGTATAGTAAAACTGTGAAAGTTCACATTAAAACTGCCAACCAAATAACAGTTTTACTATGACATCTGAAAGTACATTTTTCAGTTTTTTAATTAAAACGTAGGTTTTTACATAGGAACTAAAACTAAATTAAACGAACTTAAAATGACGCTAAATCATGATTGGGTTTAGCTAAAGACAATTAAAATGAAATAAAATTACTTACTAAGTAGAGGAACATCATTTAACTATCTAAAAGGAATAATGTCGAAATGGCACCACGTTTGGTCTCTGTGTTGCTCGAATCCTTACTTAGGCCTACACTGTATTGAATTAACCATATCTAAGTGATATTTTCTCGACGAACATTACAGGTTTCGGGCGCTGTTAAACTCATTTTCGGTGGAAAAAAATAAATAGATAGATAGATATAGATCACAAACAAGTTAATCAATGCTTCTCACAGCATTGTTATTGAATCGTTCAGCTGAACCGGTAGAGCCGGTTCACTCTTAAATATTCTCGGTCCTGGTTTCCCATGACCATGCATTAGAACTGAACCTGACTAAATGAATGAATAACTGAATGAATGAATACTCTAATCTTAGATCATGAGCTTGTGTTATTGTTGTCCGATAACTAGCGTCGTTTAGCACTTTACTAGCTTTAGCAGCTCAGTGGTGCCTCCTATAGTTAAAAATAAGAAACACAACCCATTGCTTGGTAGCCATTATGTGCATTTGGGCACCCCTGGTAAAAAAAAGCAGCAAGTTTTTTCTCATAAAAGTTAACCGGGTATCTTCAGTGAACAAACGTGAATATGCTATCATTGGTCTTTACTTAATTTTAGAGGCTTTACAAAAACTAGCAGATCATCTGAAAAGGTGCTCAAAAGTTTCCACATTACAATTGTATGTTTTCCTCCACTATATAGTATGTTGAAACATTTTAATTAGCAGAATCTTAGAATTGTTTTTCGCTACAAAGTTTTTTTTTACAGCGCCCTCATGGAGAATCAGCTCATTCAAAGAGAAAACATAAAAATACACTTGGTGAAAGTAATAAAGTGCAGTTGCTCTTGGCCATGTTCTGTTTGTCAATGTTGCTTTGACACCTTAATGGCAGGGTTGTCTTTCAGCAGAAATATACCCCCTCCCACTGCAAAAACTGTTCAGGAAGGGTTTGAGGAAGGATATGAAAATGATTGTTTGAAAATGAAGGGGTTGGCTTGGCCTCCAAATTCCCCAGATCACGTTCTGATCAAGACTGTTGCAACTTACAGGGCATACAGTATCAGGTCCTAACGTCTTGGTATGAGATACCACAAGGAGAGTTCAGAGGTCTTGTGAAGTCCCAGATCAGAAGCTTGACACAAAGAAGATGTACACAATATTAGGTAGGCTTAATGTTATATTGTTAGAAATTAATCTTATGAATCATTAAGCAGTATTCTGACTCCTGACCAAAAAACAGTTTTGCCTTTTGCGGCAATGCACACAAACTACTTGCAGAATATGGAATGTTTACATTTTTTTTCTATAATCTGTTGCTTATTCAGTGAGATCATGTCTTTTAGTTTACTGACTAATATTATTATAACTGATTATTGATTTGGTATTATGAATATATTGGTAAAGTGCAAATATAAAAAAGAAAGTTCAAGTGATGTGTAATTACCTTTTAAATGTTATGTTGATGTGTGTTTTTATGGATGAGTTTATGTGAAACATTAAGAGGAATCACAAAGAGGGAGCTCCATACTCAAGAGAAAATAGAGAATGTGAGTTATGAACTGTTCACAACATGAACCATGGTGATTTGCTGTGGGTTAAGGATACTTAAAGACAGGCTAGTATGATTATAAGGTATATTAACTATAAGAAATAATATTGTAGCATATACAGAGTACCTTGAACCTATTGCAAAGCAAAGATTTCTTCAGCCAGTTGAACTACATTATATACATACTCCCTGCTGAAATTATGCAGTATTTTGAATACACACTGAGCTGACATCAACACAAACCCAGTTTCCATTCTGTGTTGCTTTGCTGTGCCCTGCCCAATGACAGCTTCAAGCATTTAAAGATATGCAGAACCATCTCCAGGGGACTCCAGATTTATCATAGGCTGCTCTTATCAGGCACCAGCACACATCCTGTGCCATACAGCTCATATGTTATAGATTCTGTACACCACAGACATGTGGAACTTGATCAAATTGAAGCTTAATCTGAAAGGTAAAAACAGAATATCTCCAGGCTCAAGTATCTCAGAACTATTCTGTACTTATCTTAGGATTACGTAAGATCATACTGCATTCCATTTCTAGCTGCTTTAAGTGCTTCTTTTATACATTTAAAAGTAAGTATGTCTTTAATCAAGACACAAGAATAAAATAGTTAATTAGTCACATTTTTTATTCTGGCACGGACAATTCCAAAATTCCAAATTCCAAAGCGACGAGAATGTAGATTTTGGCTTTTGTATTGGCCTTTCTCAATGCAAATGCTACAAAGGCTACAAAAGCATTCCTAAATACCTCAGTGCTCATGAATACACAATACAATAAATTGTCAGCAAAATTAAAAAGAAAACTGGTTACTTTTATTAGGCTGATTTTGGTAGTCTATGATTATGACTTGAATGGACAGCAGAACACAACCTTTACTATGCAATTTAATGTCTTATATGCACCACAACATTTGCATTGTGTACAGGTGAACAATTTCAAATCCATATCTGCAACCCTTAGCAAAACCTATGGAATCAACATAATGTGTGTGGGAAGAAAATGCAATCCCACTACAAATACAGGTGCAAATCTAAAAATGCAAATGATTCTGTAGTTAAAATTGGGAGGCACACAGACCTTATCAAGCTGTTAAAAAACTGGGGGGAAAAACCCACTGCCCCAACAAGTGCTGTCAGGGTAAACAATGAAAATGATCAAATTCCTTTAAGAAGGAAATTCAACACAGAATGGCAAAATATGGTGCTCCAAATAATGTGTCTGAATGCACAGCTAAGATAAACAAAAAGGCAGATTTCTGTTGCACCATCCTGATAAGAGGGTCAGAATTTGGAGCTCAGCGTGAATCGATGAAACGCTTCTTGTGAGGTATCAAGAGTTTTGGTAAGTGGAGGTGGCGTAATGGTTTACGAATGTTTTCTTGACACAACTTGGGTCCTCTGATACCTGTAGGGCATTTGTACAGTAGGGCTTACCTAAGCTCTGTGGCTGATCAAGTCATCTCATGGCAAAAAGGCACTTTCAGCAGGATACATGCACTATGCCATAAATGACTAATAGTCATGTATTGGTTTTAAGAAGAGGACACTGAGTTTTGCCTGCTTCTATGGCCTACAGTTATTAGAGGCACCCATCAAATAGCCTGTAGTGTCAAAAAACATTGTCACAAAGACTTCACATATCTATACCCCTGATAAGGATATCAAAGATACATAATCTGTGAGAAGACAAATGTTAAGAAAATCCAGGCAACAACCACAGGCTACTAGCATTAAGCTTGAATTAGATTTATATTTAACAATCATATTCCCATAATAGTTGTCAGATCCAGTTAATATTGGTTCAATGTTATTTTCATTTCTTTATTCAGTCTGTCATACAGACATTTTGTTTCTTTCTCACATGAGACACAAGTATGATCAGACCTTTTATAATGAGATAATCTTTAAGCTCCTACAGAGTGCTTGCAATCTTCCATTACTAGATGCTGGAAAAGTCTGTTTCTCTCCAGAACACTACAGCCTGGTACATTAAGCAAGGCCATTATTTCCACCACATTAAATGAATGTGCGTCACCACAGTTTGTATTGTAAAATTTTATTTATGTCAGTAACGTGTGTGTGTGTGTGTGTGTGTGTGTGTGTGTGTGTGTGTGTGCATATGTGCTAAGAAACTATCAAAAAGAAAAGTACATATTTTACACAAATAAATTGAACGCCAGCTGCACAATACTTAGAGAGAGAACAAAAGATAACTGGAGTGTAGGGAGATTGATGCTTGGTTGCCAGGGTTACAGGTTTTGGCAGCACTGTAATTTGTTGCCCTTTTGCCCGTCCGTGGTGGGAGGCACGCTTATGTCCACCACGTTATTTCCAGGTGACTCATCATGGGCTGACCGATCAGCGATCTGCTTCTGTGACACGATGCGATAGATCTCTGCATGAGAACAGAAACCAGTTAGAGTGAGTGGGCCTCCATATCAAATGCTCATGTACCAGTGCTTGATACATTCTACAAGTGTAATACAGCCTGTGCTGAGAGGTATTCTGTGCTGAGACCTGCTCTGGTTAATGGATTCTGCCGATTCAGTCACTTATTGCTATTGGGTGCATAACCCATACAAGCCCTACAAACAAACACTGGCAGTAGAATGAGCTGCCCTGACGAAACCTGGCCAGATTTAAGAGCTCTTATTGTGAAGATGTGAACATGTAGGAGAAACAACAGCTCAGCCATGAGACTCAAGCTACCTCTGAAAGAAACAGCAGCAAAAATAGTGTTTGTCAGGAGCTCCATGGATTTCCATGGCCAAAAAGCTGCACATAAGCTTAAAGTCACCATTAACAATATATATTAGTATGCATATAGATAATACTACAATGGAGTAAAGCAGAGGTTTCCCAACCACTGTGTTGCATGCCAGTACTGAGATAGAAAATATTTTCTAACCAGCCAGGCAGGACATAAGCTTTGAAAAAGCAAGAATATTGTTTAGCTAGAATTAAGAAGATATTAATGTCATTACTGGTGGTACATCTATACTGCAACTATACTGCATCTGTCATGCCAACAGAATGTTGACATTGAACACATATGTGGGTCAGGCATCAACAAATTTTAACCAGCATGTGATGCGCTCATTTCAAACAAAGACACTTTGTTTGTGTTTCAAGAAGAGTTAAGAAAGACATAAAGCAGATACTAAATCTAAGCTAGAGGACTATTTGCTGTGTTCCATGGTCAGGTTCATAATGCTGGATTTCACAGGACACAGGTTAGAAATCACCAAGAAGCATCAGGGTGGCCGTTCATCACTAGGTTGGGGAAGTATTGCTGTTGCCATGCCAGCTGGTGGATCAGTCTCAGCACTGCACTGACACTGATATAGTGGTGGCATTGGTGGGTATTGTGCTGGTATGATTGGGTCAGACACAGAAGTGCTGCTGGAGATTTATAGCACTGTTCACTTACTGTCCACTTTATTAAAGACGTTACCCATAGTGCTGCACCTTATAGATGAAAAGTCAAAGACAGCAGCTCATCTGTTGTTGCACACCTTTAATCCTTCATCAGACTGGCAGAACAATTTTCAGTCCTAGAGTGACACTGAGATTTAAACCTCCAGCAGCTCTGGTGTGTCTGAGCCACTCGTATCGCTGCAACGCACCAACACCACCACGACAAAAATCAGTGCAGTGCTGAGAATGATCCACCACCTAAATAGAACCTGACCTGTGCTGGTCCTGACCATTATACCACTATGTAGAGAAACAGTTCGACTACACTACAAAGTACAGTGACCACAAAAACGTAAATGAACAGTAAACTGAATTTAAACAGAAATACCCAATGGAGCTAGACATTAGGCAAAAACACACATGGAGCTACAGCTTTACTCACACGCTTCTGATCTCTGCTATAAAGTCATTTTGAAATCCTCCTAAAAGTTCTACATATCTGAAACATATTCATCCACATCTCTCAAAATCATGAATCTACGCTGCTTAATCATTAAGCATCTGCTGCTTGAAGATGCCCCTATAAAAAACTTTTAAATACTATAAAGACTTCAAGTTAAATCATCTAAGTTGCAAGTTCGGAATTTACTGCATTTTCCTCGTATACAATTCATAAAGCAGCAACGCTTTCTCTGATTGAAACACAAAGCCGTGTTGTCCTATTTTATTATACACTTCTGTACTTGGTAAAAGCACCTGTACGCCATGTGTTTAGCTACTGAATGGCTGTGATATGTACATTGACCTGAATGCTTGAATGACAGGGCTGCCCTCACATGACGACATTCTCCCTGATGCTTTAGATTGTTTTTATTACTTCACATAAAAAAAACTGAATCACTGCTGCAGAAGCTGCCAGTCGGCTTAAGTGATATTCACACTGCATTTTAGAGTCTGAATGGTCGCCTGCCATTGCAATGAGTAATTAGCATGATGTACCTGTTAGAATGTTCTTAAACGCCTCCTCTACGTTGGTTGAATCCAGAGCTGAAGTCTCAATAAATGACAGATTGTTTTTTTCTAAAAAAAAACAGAAGTAATATGATGTTAGTGCTTGATAAACTGGTTTGCTTTATCTTATTCCACCCACTTCCTTTATTTCTGAATAGGAGGCTGCAGTCAGGCTTCCACTCTGCTATTTCGAACGAGTCGTATTCTGAGCAGCTCTTGGTGTAGACTAATGACCCAATTCATGCCATAAGCATCGCTAAGCACATAGGCAGCTCCAAAATTAATGACATCATTGTAAAGATGGATAAAAACACCTCTGTAATTAATTAGCTTCATCTCACATTGAAGCATGAGAAACATTTAACCTTTAATTAAAGGATTTTTCTTCTAACTAAAGAAAAATGAAATGCTTGATAAGATTAGAGATAGACAGTGCAAGGAATCAGAGAATCGAATGAGCAGACCTGGCAGCCATGTTAGTTAGGTTTGCATGCATACACTGACTGAGAAAATCTATGAAAATCTGTAAACTAGTATACATACTACTCCTCAATACGGACTTTATCCAGATCAGTCTTAATTCAGAGTCTTATGTCCTCTATTGAGGTGTCTCCTCTTAATCCTAAAGGTATTTAGGAGGCTTTGGGTCAGGGGACTGGAAGAATTGTATAGAAAGTATAATTTTGTGCTCATTAAACTAGTTTTTGTGTAGATGTGAACGCATGTTTTAGATCACTGACATAGTGGAAGATCCATCTATGGTAGATCTAATTGTAGCTTTTTGCAAAGGTTGTCAGATTACATTTTTAAGCTGTTATCTAATTTATGAAGGTTAATAAGGTCTTTATTAATCTGAGTACTAATAATATTTCAATCGTTTTCTGGTGAACGACTAAGGGAACTTGCATAGAATAGAATGGTTGGATTTCTGCGGTTATCTGATTATTCAAATGTCTAAAGTACATTCTGATCTAGAAATCAGACTAAGAATTCAGATAAAGAGAGATTAATTTAATCTAAATAATTGGATGTAGTATGTATACTAGTTTACAGATTTTCATTGATTTTCTCAGTCAGTGCATGCATGCAAACCTAACTAACATGGCTGCCAGGTCTGCTCATTCGATAAAACCAAAATATGTTTATACTAAAACTAAAATATAGTTTAGCCACAGAATTACAAACAGCTATGCGGCTAAACAGCAGTCACTGTGTGGGGATTCTGAAACACCATATATAATAGTAAGATATTGATATATAAGAGATTTCATAATCCTCAAGTCGAATATACGATTAGACGTTTCTGTAAAAAGAAATGAGTCAGTACCACTATGAAACACTTTCAGTTTAGATTTTGACACTATTGTCTAGATTTGATGCAACACTGATCTGGCATGAGGTTTACATTTTGCAATAGAGATTTGTTCCAATGCAATTGAAAAATAAGTACAATAGAAAGCAACAAATACACAAAAAACCTTCCAATCCTATAGTTTAACTAAATGCATTTATAAAAACAATACATTCAAGCATTATTTCTCTAATGGAAGGAATTTCCAGAAAACGCAATCCCAAGCCACCTACTGGACTTTAGATGCCAGTTAAATTTATGCCTGGGTGGTTCACTACTTTTAGTAGAAACAGCTATCTATTAACAATCTATTAACTGAGCCCATGGGGATGTGATGCATGGTGGGAAGGTTTGTTCTGTTCTGTTCTGTTTTTTGGTTCTGGCATTTCTTGGAGGGAAGTGACAACTTTCGATCTACTTTCTGCTCTACATACCTGCAAAAGCACGGGCCTCGTCAGTAGGCACTGCCCTCAAGTGGCGCAGGTCACTCTTGTTCCCCACCAGCATGATAACAATGTTGTTGTCTGCATGGTCCCTCAACTCCTTCAGCCAGCGCTCCACATTCTCGTAGGTCAGATGCTTGGCTATGTCGTATACCAACAGGGCACCGACAGCACCTCTATAATACCTGGTATATTACAGCAACATGTTTGTGATTCAGTTTTCAGTTTGTCAAACATTTTTAATAACCAACAAATGCATATACAGTGAGAAGACATTGAGTCTTTTAACGGCAGTAAGTTACTAACTGACCATTTAGTACAACTAATGAACCAGTAACCAGTAAACAGGTGCAGATCGATATCTTTTAACATTTAGAGTTAGTGTATTTTGTTTCAGGCTTATACTTTCTGTGAAAACAAACAGAATCGGGTTTAACCACTGGATAGTTCCATACACAGTGCAATCCAGAGATGCTTGAAAGTTTAAGAACCGTTCAGAATTTTAGATTTCTACATTAATAAAGCACCATCCAATGTTTTTTAAACTAGTCTCAAATGTAGATAAATATAACCCAACTAATAATAACAACCAATAGTAGACAAAGAATTATACTTAGTCATTTATTTAGTGAGGCAATAATCCAATGTTATAAATCTGTGAGTCACTAGGATTAGCAGTTAGTTGTGAAAGTGAAATTAAAGTAAAGCGGTTTTAGCCAATGAGATGACAATCCAGTGTGAGTAAGGGCCCTGCTGTATACAGACAAGTGCTTTAAATAAGATTCTGAGGACATCAGATAAAAAGTTACTGATTACTGATCAGGTTACAAAAGGTTACAAAACCATCTCTGGGCTTTGGACCCCACCAATCCCCACTCGGACAGACTGTGTACAAATGAGAAGAAATTCAAGACTATTGTTCATAGGTCGACCCACAAAACCACTGATCCACAAAACCACTCAAAGATCAAGGAGTTTAATAGTCCACAAGGTCACAATAAAACCTGTGGCAACTTCTAAACAACTAAATGACTCATTCACAGTGGCTAATATTAATGCTCATAAATCCACCTTCTGGAGAACACTGGACATTAGTGGTGTGTAAGGAAAAAGCCACTGCAAGTGTTATTGTCTGGAAAAAGGAAAATGCAGCATTCCAGAAAAAGAACCTTATCCCATATATAGAAAGTATAATGGTTGGTTTGCTGCATTAAATGAATAATATTAAAGATTCCTAATGGAATTTATCAGGACATCTGTCAATGAATTTGTGCTTAAAGAAGAATCAAATTAATGTTTTGGAATGGCCAAGGTAAAGTCCTGACCCTCATCCAACACAAATGTTGGGGAAGCAGTTCCTGTGAGGAAAGCCACCCACATCTCAGAGTTGGACTACAATATCTCCAAGCTATTGTGCAAGACTGATCTACAATTGCTCGAATGCACAGTTGCAGTTATTGCTGCACAAGGGGGTCACATGAGACACAAAAATCAAACTCACCAATATGTAATACTGGATCAATAAACAACTTCCAGTGCACAACAGTTTTGTCTCATTTGTTAAGTTGGGTTCTCTTCATACATAGTGAGGACTTGTGTGAAGATCGGATCATGTGTGTCAGATTTGTGGAGAAATATAAAATTCTAAAAAGGGTTTACCAATTTTCAAGCACAACTATATAAATTCAAACACACACTTGCCTATAAAACAGAAAGCAGAATGAGCCATTACAATGTATTATTTGACTTACTGATTAATACACCTTTTGATACATACAACACAGTAGTGGCATTTAAATGTTTTAGCACTTACGTTTATAGCAAAACTATAAACATGCACAACATGTACAGTCAGATGTTAACACAACATGACAAATACATTGAGCCAGTGTCATGTTTAGAAAAGTTCACTTAGGATTTCTGCAGCATGGGCAGTGTGGCTTCTATACCACACACTAGTAGAGTGGTGTAAGGACTAAGATATAACCAAAAATTGATCTGCTGTACACTCACGCAGAAGTGATGGCTCTATAGCGCTCCTGACCGGCTGTATCCCAAATCTGTGCTTTTATCGTCTTGCCATCCACCTGAATACTGCGGGTTGCAAATTCCACCCCAATCGTGCTCTTGCTCTCCAGGTTGAATTCATTTCTCGTGAAACGTGACAGGAGGTTACTTTTTCCGACGCCCGAATCACCAATAAGAACGACTGCAAAAGACCACAAATCACAAAGTAAGTACACTGAATCGGCAGCATGTAAACTACATTTTAGTACTATTCAGCAAAACATGAGACTTGTAGAAGCACCTGGATTAGTGATGTACGAGTTTCCATTAGTTCACATAGTGGTAGGTCAGCATATGGTCAGGAACCGAAAGTCAAGACCACGAATGAAAATACTTCAATGACAATGTCTTCCATTACAAATCAAATAATAAGCTAATTTACTAGTTTGAGTAAAAATTTAATTATTAACAAAACTCTAAACTCGTGAGGGTGTGTGCACGCATGTTCTGTACATTGCATTGACACCCTGTCTAAGGTTGGTTCCTGCCTTTATCCCTGTGCTGCTGGTTAGATCCCTGCAATCTGTGGCTCTAAAATGGATTAAGCAGGAATGAAAATGAATGATTGAACTAATGATGTGCTTAAAGACTAAGCTTTCCAACAATGTGCCAATCAAGTCTCAGGACCAATCCCATCTGAATACATTGCTCATGCAAAAATAAACAGAAATTAGCAGGCAGCTTTAAAGCCCTGGTTCCAGACTGCTTTGACTGAGGGGGGATGGGGGTCGTTTGTTTAACAAATTGGGACAAAGTTTTTTCCAATAGGATCTCAATCTACCAACTACATTTTGAGGAGGCGTCAGCAAAACCTCAACAGAATAATAGACGTTTAACAAAAATATATATCAGTTGAGATCTAACTCAGAGGTTGTACACCTAAATTAAAAATTAAGTAAACTATTTAAAGTATTAGTTCATGTTATTAGGGATTATGAAAATAATATTGGAAATGAGACATTAAAAATTATTCAGAAAAAAAATGATTAGTAAAACATAATAAATTAGTATATAAATTAAGTAAACCCAAACCAGTCTCACTGTAAATACTCTGAGGGGTGTTTAACACTCAACATGATATGGCACGTTACTAAATACAAGTGCAAATCATTAACCCTAGATCTCAGTTAATAAATCTCACAAAAGTAAGTACACCCTTCACATTTTGGAAACTATTTTATATTTTTTTGTAAATGTCTAGGTGATTTGTGGTATCCACGGATATAAGTCCCAATTGGGCAGCCATAGGTTCCACTTGCCAGAGGCTCATGAGTCTTAATGCTCGTCAAGTCATTGGCTGGGTCTGGGACAAGGGGTGCAGACATACTGTGACAGACCATTTATAAAGGTCTACGTTTCAGACAACACGGTGTCCAAATCCAACAGGTCTTTTAACCCTAATGAACTGTGCCGGCTTGATCAAAACCTGTATCAAAAGAAGCTGGATGAGATCTATGGAATTATCTAGTTAAATACTGGAAAAGCAGGAATAAAGCAAAGGAATGTAACACAATGCATAAAATAAATAAATACATGAAATAATTAAAATATAAAACCATAAAATAAGTTAAAATAAAGCGAAACTACTTTTAGAGGGTTTAAGAGGGTGTCTAAAATCACCGTAGACTGATATACACAATGTAATATCATAATAAAATATTATACATAAGATGTCTATGATCACAACCTAGTTCTTCTAGTTTTATGGTGATAGGCATACCGTATTGGTGTATTATCGCCACCAATTGGACTGGAGTATGTTCATGTCTTTGGAAGATCACACTATTGAGTGTTTTATTTAGGGTGCTCATGTTTGAAGTCGAAATAATAACTATTCCTGATCTAACCTTGTTGTGAATGTCACTGGGATGGCCACTAATGCCTATAATGATGTCACACAAACAAAAAGAACAAAAAACAGGTTAAGCAATCAAGCACTTTCCAATAAATGCTGAGATTTTCCTAAGGATGAAGCTGTTTGTCCAGTAAGCATTAACACAAGTCTCTTTAACACATGCACGTTCGCAGGCCACAATGAGCGTCTATTAGGTCTGCGATTGGGCTTTCAAAGCAGATTTTGCATGCTGCACTGCACTGTTCACCCAGGAGGACCCAGACCCAGGAGTTTAAGTAATAAATTGTGTGATACAGCAGTCATATGAGCATTTTATTCGATAAAATCCTGCCCTCAAGAATTTTAATTAATAGTACAGAAGATTGAGTAATAGTACATGTCCTTTGGTAAACATGTCATGCCTTAAATTCTTGTGTAGTTTTAATGGAATCGCCTGTATTCATTTTCAAAAGAGATCCTAAACTGCTATCCTTTGTAAATATCCAGGATTTTTTTGTCCTCTACCAAGTAAGGTTTATTACAGATCCAGTGGCTTGAAATTTTTAATGATCCCCCTAACTGTATGTACGGGTAGTTATAGATACGCAGCCGTTTTATAACCATTTCCTGATTTAGAAATAGCAACACGTTTGTTTCACTAGATTCGTGCATCTTTAGCATGCTGATGATTGACTATGGGACTATGAGGGTCACCTCAGATTTATATCCCAGTGAACAGGAAGTAATGGGTGTCAGCTTAAGAGTTTCACTCGAGTCAAAAGGTGTGTTAGGATAGTAGGATATTTCTTTTTAATGCAAGAATTTCTCTTTAACATTGCATTCTTAGAATTTTATTCACATTTTAACCCTGCTTATCCTGGTCCGGATCTGCCAGGGTCAGGCACCTGTACCCACAGGACTGCCACTGTCAGTGGTAATACAAACCAGAAAGGTCCTGGAACGAAATAAGTGCTCGAGGGACGCTCCATGGGGGATAGTTCCTTCCACATGATCGTTTTTTCCAAAAGCAGCACTTATAATTCAGTGCCGAGTCTTGAACCCTGGAACTCTTGAACCTTCTTTTCCATAGTCAAGAACCTTAACCACTAAACAATCACAGTTACCAGTAAGTGATTATTATCATTTACATTTAAGGCATTTAGCAGTAGATGGCCCTTATCTGAAACAACTGCCAGATAACTGACACAGTCTAATGAAGAACATTCGAAGCAGGGTTGGGCTCAAGTGTTTAAAATTGGGAGCTTGACAGCGCTGACGCTAGAACCCTGGACCTTCTGGCCAATACCAATCCAGTACAATAACAATCAGAATCCTTCACATCCTGGATGGGGTGCCAGTCCATTACAAGGCAAATCAGGCGTTGCTGTTGCCATGGGATGACACCCCCCCCCCCATCTGTCCTCAGACATGACTTCTGAGCCCCTTGGACCCAGGATCGCTGCAGTGATAGGCCAGTGAATTGCTGCTGTATAACCCAAGCACCACCACTCCATCTATTATTTCCTGTCTAATTCAAAAGCTTTCCAAATGTGCTCCTGTGATTTTGCTGTTATGGGTTACAACCACAAATCATTATTAACCCACAGCCTGTCACCACAACTCCTGTATGACCCATTTAAATGCTATTAAAAAACCTCCAAATTAGTCTAAGATGAGTTACAGGTCACCTCTAATATTAACTCTTAGGAAAACACTAAACACTGTGGTGTAAGGGGTAAAGAGTTGAGGTGGAAATGGTTCCAAGGGAGTTTCTAGGGAAGAAAACTAGTCAATGAAGCCTGACAGGGGGTCCAAAATTTATGCTGCTGGTTTTCATGTTATTTAGCAGAGAGCTAACCCAGATGTAAACTAAGCAGCTGCACACCAGGAGCTGATTATTAACCTAAAATGTAGTATTGTAAAAAGCAGGAAACAGTGTCACACTTAAGGAATCTTATGACATGGGATGATCAGCTGGTGGGCTGTGTCCTATTGTTAGATGTTACAAGGAACTAAGACTGAACTTTGTCATTTCCTTGATTGCTGACAAAATCAC
Organism: Parotocinclus haroldoi; assembly: GCA_034779995.1. NCBI lineage: Eukaryota > Metazoa > Chordata > Actinopteri > Siluriformes > Loricariidae > Parotocinclus > Parotocinclus haroldoi. Next base: position 2,195 of record JAUZST010029541.1, on the reverse strand, counting down.
AGATGGATCCTAATTTCCTAGGTTTCACCTAACTTACGTGTTTTTTTTTCAAAAGGCACACCAAAAGAATGAATGGCTACTCAATATAAAGGCCCAATTGTTATAAAGGCAAGGCAGTCTCCATGAGTGATAATATGTGCTTTAACGAACATAATCAATTAGTCAAACTTTGGAAATAGTGTACAATGAAAAAACATTTTAGCATTGTTTCACAGGCCCAACACGCCAAGATCATACAGTAACACATTTCCATGTTCGTGGGTCAATTCAGCTGTAGGATCATTAATGTTATCAGCTTTGTGCGATCCAGTGCACACACCCCGCGTGAAAACATCCAGCCAAGTAAAGCCAGATGTTTTTGCACATCGATCTAAGCGCCTATCAAAACCGCTGCGGCGTCGCAACGTCAATGACAGTCGCTATTGTGGTCCAAATAACCGCAAACAAGACATCGAGTAAAACCTGAAGGACATTCAAGACGTTCTCTCCAGGACATACACAGTTAGGACTAACAGTATGATATCCGAGTGAAGAAGAAACAATAGACTGGTTATTAAGCTCGAACCCCCTCCCAGTGCAGGACAATGCGGCTCCCCTCTATTTACCTTTGAACAAGAAATCGTATTCATCGTCCCTGTTGCCCATGTTAAAGACCAAAGAGAGCAATCCTTAAGTCCCAGAAGAAAGAGGCAGAGCCACAGGCGTCGTGCAGACAATGCGCAGTGCTGCTGCCTGTCACATAGAGCTGACCGCAGGAAGAGGGATCTAGCGACTCTGCAGAAGGGGAGGAGTCCGGGGGTTTGCCAATACCAACCGCATGGGGGCGCTACAGTATGACTACATACAGAAGATTACATGCAACTTTCCTATAAAAAAAAGCTATGAGGAAATGACTTGTTCCGGAAAAGTACAACTATAATAAAAATAAATTAGATACAATTAATTGCTGTGTAGTAAGGTGTGTAAAGTGATAATCTTGATTTGATAAAATACAGATCAAGTAAAAAAATCCAGTCCATTAAAATGTGATTTTGTACAAGAATGAGTTTAAAATAAATGAGAAAATGGAACCGATTAAAATACAGCTGGAATAAAATAACTATTTTAAAATCCTTTTAAAAAGGCCTCAGAAATAATGAAGAATCATTTTGTTGATAAAGCAGACAGTAATTTATAATATTCTAAAATCGAATTATATTAATTATATGACACTTGAGTGTAGCACAAAGATGAACATGATGTATTATAAAATGAAAATCATTTGAAATAAACAAGAAATAGAATGAAAGTAGTATAGAATATAATATAATATTATAGAATATAGGGGGTTAAAACTGTTTGTGCTGTAAAAATGTCTTTTTTACATTTTTGTCAAAACTTATTGTCTGTAGAAAAATTGTCTCAATCTAAATATAAGCTAAGAATTCTAGAGATAATTCCGAATTAAGCAGTTTGTAGCCTCTGAGAAACTGGCACCCTATACGGCGAAAGAGTTCATTATTTATTTTATTATTTGAACGTCGAGCCCACTTTTGGTACAGTTTTTAAGAAATTAAGTTAGATTAGATTAAATTCCACCTTTAATGACTGGTAATGACAGAGTTTATCATAAATTCATCTAATCATGTGTAGCTTCTGAAAAACCTAAAGGAGTGATACTGTGTGAGTGTGTGGAGATTAAGGAGAACGTTTCTAAGTTCAGAGAGGAAAACTGGTGGCTAGAGGAGTCAAAAGGTGCTGCCGCCAGGCCAAGAGGAAATGTGTGAGTCAAAATCACTGCTTCCTGCTTCCTTGTAACCAGTAGGAACTGGAGCTCAATTGCTGAGCAAGCCTCTCCAGTTCTGTGTGAAAAACAGGCTTTATGTAAATCAGAAAGAAATTCCCTGAAAGTCCATAGTGCATAAAAAACATGATGGGTAATGGAGACATTTAGGCCAATAAGGAGCATCTTAGTACCAGGGTCACTATTATTCAAATTAGGACAACACTACACTGTCTGTTTTTAATTTAAAAGAAGAGTTCAAGCTGAACTCAGTGCTACACAGTTTACCTATTTTTACACACTTTGTTTTTCCATATTCCACCAGTCTGTTGTCTTTGTCATTCTTGTTCATGTTTTAACCCTACATTTCCTGGTCAGGATCTCAAAGGCCTTTATACCAATCATCAGAGAAGTACAGATGTAACCACATTAC
>JAUZST010029530.1:0-29572 GCA_034779995.1 Parotocinclus haroldoi | reverse complement strand
TATATATACTTTGATTTATACCTTTGTGTACACTGGTATAATGGCCAGAGCTATCAGTCAGTTTTGTTCATTACCTTAAAACAGGATGTTGACCGAAATGGACGTTGGCCAGACAGTACCATAGTCCTTTTGAGCTGGTGCAACGTTAGTTACAAAGTACAGGGTACATTTTAATCAAAAATCATAAGGGAAAATGACATATCCGAATACTCCAACAAGTAATGAGAGAGGGACCCATCTTTCTGTCCAGAAATCTTGTCCACCATCTTGAAAGCTGCCTGCTATAGTGGATCAAGGACAAATGTTTCCAATGGGAGGTTGGTCATGTGCAGCCCAAATATCAAAGAACTCGGGACGTTGTGTATTCTATTGCATGTGGGTGAAAAGGTATTTGCAAATCATCATATTCTCTTTTCACTTACATTTTATATAGCATCCCAACTTAATTGGAATTGTGGCTGTATCAAAAAATAACAGAATTGTCTCAGAAATCGATTATAATATCGTTTGTGGTTCAAATTTGTGATAACTGAAGATGGAATTCACAAAATACTTTTCTTTGTATCGTTTTTAAAACGTGAAAATCACATAGAATAGAATAAAATGCCTTTATTGTCACTATACACGTACAACGAGATTAAAATCCACTTCCTTTGCAGTGCAAACGTCCATAATATAAAGTAAAATATAACGCTGTATAATAAAAAAGGTGCAGAAAAGATTTGTTGCTATATACAGTTATTGCACATTATTGAAATATTGCACATATGGTGGGTAAGAAGTCCAGGGGGTTGGGAGGGTAGATTATTCAATCCCAGGGTGAAGTGGACTGGGTCATTTCTGTGTAGAGTAGGGTTTACTCTGGGTACTCTGGTTTCCTCCCATAGTCCAAAGACATGCCTTTTAGGTTATTTGGTGTTTCTAAAGGGACCCTTAGTGTCTGATTGTGTGTGCGCTCTACGATGGATTGACGCTCCGTCTAGGGTTGTTTCTGCACTTGTACCCAGAGTTGCCGGGTGTAGACTGGCTGTCCTGCGACCCCGTGTGGATTAAGCGGAACATAGATAGACGTCTTGCACAGTGCAGTACTGTACTGTTTTCGCATTGTGTTTTAATGAATATTATTGTCTCAATTTGTTATACACTTTATAATATATATATAATTTTTGTTTTTTGAACTATTACTGCAGACTTTTTTTTACCTATATGAATTAGTTTAATTTATCTTAGCAACCAATGAGGTCTGGTCCCTTTTTGAGTCTTAATCCTCCCACGGTTTGGGATTGGCCTTGGATATTTGAGACAATGCTCCATTTTAAAAATAGATACATATCTGACTTCACTTGATAATGGTAATGTCTGATCAAAGTCTATTTCAGTCAGCGCAACATTTCACAATGTGGACGTTGACAGCAGTAGCGGTATTATGTGTCACTCCTTCTATATCGGGCTTGTTTATGTCAGACCGCAAAATTAGCCAGCGCATAAAAGTGACGTGCCAAATTTCTACAGGATGGAGAAACATAGTTTAATGTATTGTACTCAAATAAAAATGCAGCCCCTTGTGCCATTTGTGTGTCTGTGCAAGAGAGTCATTACCATGTTCATACAAGCCGGAGGAAAGTGGGTTGTTTGTAGGCCATACAGTGCGCAATGAGACATGAATTCAGTCCCTGCAAGGTTTAAAAAATGGCAGCGTGGATTTAATAACCGTCTCCCTCAGACACATCTAAAGGAGAATAACTTATAGGATAAAGCTGCAGGCTTTATATTGTCGTCAGACATAGATCTCTTAAAATACGGTTATACCAGAAACAGTGAGCAAACGAAGGGTTGAATGCTGTTGCTGATGCTAAATAAATGCTTTCCTGCAGCAACAATTTTCTATATCATCACGGATACAGCATCCCTGGACCACCCGGTGCTGCATAAGTACACTTCACGGTTCGTTTCCGACTTAGCACTTCAATGGAAAAACACATTATGTTGCAGCTCATGCAGTATAGATATCACAATAGACCATTAGCTGTGCATCCACGCACTTATCTTGATTAACTGTGAGATGCTGCGTCATTAAATTGGCGTGTTTTTTTTTTAGAGCACTCTAGGTAAGCTGTATCTCCTGGTAGCTATCACTAAGATAGATGTCTTGGGAGACTTGTCTCTGGGCTAGGTAATCAGCAGCGAAAAAGATCTGCAGCCATATTAAGTAAACATCCCTGAATAGTGTTATTGTTTTGTCTGGAAGGCTCTACATATAGCAGTACATATAAGCATGTAAGAAATAGGCCAACATGACCGCATTAGTGCATTGCTGTTCTTCTTAGCTGTTCCCTTATGACATTGGTCATGGTGATAAGACCTCTCCTATGCTGTGCATATACACAATCACATAGCCACTTTATTAGGTACACCTGTTCAACTTTTATATAGGGAGAAAGAGAGAGAGATCGATAGGTGTGTCTGTGTGTATGTGAAATCTGCACCCCTCAAATTTTTGTGACTATTTTATTATAACTGAAAATGGCCAAATTGTGCCCAGTTAACCATTTTCCATCTACAGTATCATTTGACTCGTTAGTGTTACAAGGTTTCAGGTGTTTGTGGTGTGGGTGTGTTAAGTTTGCCGTTATCTTTCTCATGCTCTTTTTCATACTGGTCACTGGTTCAACATGGCGCCTCATGGCAAAGAACTCTCTGATGATCTGAAAAAATAAATGTTTCTATACATAAAGATGGCCTGGGATAGAAGGTGGTTACTAACATCCTGAAAGTGAGCTGCAGCACGGTGGTCAAGACCATACAACGGTTTAATAAGGCAGGTTCCACTCAGAGGAGGACACGCCGTGTTCAGCGTCATATCCAGACGTTGGCTTTTGAAAGTAGTTGTAGGAGTGCTGCCAGCATTGCTACAGAGGTTAATGGGGTGGGAGGAGAGCCTGTCGGTGCTCAGACCAAACACACCTTCAAGACAACCACTGCTTTGCTAAAAAACTGAGGGTTAAGGTGCTGGACTGGCCAAGCATGTCTCCAGACCTAAAACCTAAGGTTTTTAACATCCACCAGCTTCGTCGTAGAGGAGTGACTCTTCCTAGCAACCAGTAAAGCTATTTCATTATTAAGCCACAGTTCACAAAATCAGACAGTATAAGGTTGGAAGTATGGAACAAATTTGAGGTCACATTTTTGACCAGAAATCTTGAATGAAGACAGTTCTAAAGAGCAAAAGGGTCCAATGTATCTAATAAAGTGGCCAGTAAGTATATGTAGAGGAACAGACGTAGATGGGTCTGTTCGTTTGTTTGTAAAGAATGTGAGTGTGAACAACTTCGTTCGTCTGGTTTGTGTGCTGCCTTATGAGACTGCTTCCAAAGCCTCGAGAAGGTCAGAGAAACTCTTTGAAGGGTGAGTACTAAGAAAAAGTCAGTCTCTTAAAAACAAACAGCGGGCAGACAAATGAATCTACCACCCTGACCTACTCTTTGCTCCCATTTTTGATGGACACCCTCCTCTAAAACTAAACCAACTCCAAATCAGCCCAGGTTTTCAAAGGCACTTTTGATGAAGTATGAGCCAGTCATAATTATACAGCACGTGTTTATAGTATATATTCTCCACACATTTCTCCCATTAAAAAAGCCCAAAACACTTGGCGCAGAGACGTCAACACGTTTTCACAAACTCAAGTCAGACAAAACCATGTCTCCATATTCATAATACACAACAGTTCACACACATGTATTGGGACAGCTGAGACACAAACCCACATCGCCATGGCCATCATGTTGCCAAAACTATTGGGACACAAACCTTAATATGGCCAGAGGCATTGTATTGTTGGACACACCCTCGTGGCTAAAAGTATTGGGACACAAGCCCATGTGGCCAAATTTGTTGGGGGACACATACACGTGGGCAAAAGAACTTGCCACATTTCAAACTCTGTATATTGTTTGTTTTGTAAAGATGAAGACCATGAGCATCAAGCCAGTGATCTGCTGACTTATGAAACGAAACCTATTTTCTCATGTCAAACACAATCAGTGTTTAAGATGCATACGTAGGAAAAACCGCACAGCTTCAGCTTTCTTTTTCTTCCTTACAAAACAGATCTCACGGTTCCCTGAGCTTTTACAGAGCTTGAATGAAATGAGGCTTCTAAATCACAAAACAGATCTTACAACAAGGTATGGGTACCTTTAGTGACCAGGGTTATGTTTATCCTCCTCACCATTCATTTCCATGCAAATGCAACTCTGCTGGGAAAATAATAACTTTCACGTTCGTTTGAAACTGCTGTAGAAGTAATTAGTAACGGAAACAATGGAACCTTAATGCATGCGACCCTGTTCTGTTTATGACTGTAAAATATGAACCGTTCCCCTGTGCACGTTGTCATTCTTAGACATATTCTTGCAGCGTAAACATCACTGGATATTCCATACACTAATGGTCAAACTACAGACACAGCAGTGCTGCTGGAGTTCACTCATTGTGCACTCTATTAATTGCATCTAACAGTGATTCAGTTCACTTAAATTCAATTCAAAATTAAAATAAAAGTAACAACATAGATTTTAAAATCAGTCCTTAGTAGGAGGTCCTTAGAGGCACTGAATGAAAGGGAGTTACTGCACTCTGGTGGGACTGGGTTAAGACCAGTAAAGTGATTCTGAGGTGGAGGAACGTCTAAGTGTGGTGCTGGAACTGGTACCGGAACATCTCTTTGGAGAGAAAAGAGAAAATGTAGTTAATTATGGGTTCGGAGCACAGAGCCTATTATCAGTCAGTGATGCCATGTGCAACATGAAGCTCCGGCAGCACTAACTATAGAAGCCTGGTTAAAGGGTTTGTGTTTATTGGCATGTAATACTTTATCAATGCTCACAGGATGATGCCTACAGGATACTGGTAGCTGGGCATTTTTGTCAATTTGCGGTCATGATACCATTGCTACAAAAAATCTGAGGAACCACCTTGATGGAAATATTTGTATGTTTGAATATCTCACTGCAGAGTTGTTCTGTTTCTTCGTGAAACTCTTCAGTTTGTCTGATGCACAATGCTAATACAGAGCAAACAGACACTCACTAAAGCCTGCCTGTTTGTGGGTGTCTTTTGCACAATTGTGTATATGCTCCAAACATGTGTTTTCATCACTCGGTGGACAAATGACTTTGATCTCATCATTATAAGCCACGCCCAGGCAGACAAGGGGAAAGAAACAAATGGTATTTACCACAGCATGTTTCTCAGTTGCCAAGCCTGGACTGAATGACTTCTCTTGTGATGATTGGCCGACCTATTAGGGGCTGAACCATGTAACCTGGTGGCAATTAATAAATCTGGAATCTATATTAGTAGTGACTACTGAAACATCTATAAATCAGCACACAGAGTATAATTACAATAAATAAACTGTACAAAGATAAAATAATGATGCATTAAATAAAATTGGTATTAGGTAGAAGAACTAACTGCAGCTCTAGTGGAGTGATGTGGGAAACTGACCGCTAGTGACCGGTTATGTTTTAGTACTGTAAAAGAATGTTAAATGCCAAACGTAAAGGTTTATTATAAATCTAAACATATGCTTCCTAGATTTATAGTTTGGTTTAGGCTGTCCAGCATTGATGCTGGTCTGCCTGCCTCCTTCCTCATTGTTATTCAGGCTCTGTGCTGGCCAAATTACTGGTAAATTTAATTACCAGCGATTTGGGAGTAATGTTGCCACAGCTGATACTGGTAACATACAATTAACATCATATTAAGGGATGCTAATAAGGAACAGCATTTTATGAAGCGGTCAAGTGATTGCTGTTCCAGATTATAACCAACAAATTTGTCATGCCACGTTTGATGTGACGCTGATACAAAACAACACGCTGTTTGCTATTTATCAGTGTATTTACAAGTGTAAAAGTGAACCTGATGGATTTTTTTTCCTGTATCTGATCTAGTTTGTGTTTAACCCTCCATGTTTTTGGCTTGCCTATTACAGAGAATAATACATGGTGCAGGTCTAAGTCGGGTCATTTGACAGAACGCTAGTCCATTGCATGACTGGTAGGTGTTACTGCAGGTCAAAGGGATTATTCCAGCTAACGGGCTATCTCAAGCTTGCATATGAGGTGCAACCTGGCCTACTGGACCAGACTTGACCTTGAGTTCACATAGTGGTGGTGTAGCATCTTAGACCACTGTGCCATCCTGGAGCCAAGTCTAATGCTGTTTTGCATAGTTTGCATTGTTTTCTGTGATTTTAATGACACAAAATTGCTTCTGTCTAGTTTGATGGGATTAAAAGGAATTTGTAAATGGTTGTTTATAAGTGTATGTGCCTGTCCTGTTGTCCTAAAGTAGTACTTAGTTTTTCCTCTCGTGATTTTTATATTCATTCATTCATTCATTCATTATCTTCTGCTTAATCCACACGGGCAACTCTGGGCACAAGGGCATGAATAAATTGTAGGTCACACGCACGCAGTCACTAAGGGCCATTTTAGAGATACCAATTAACCCAACACGCATGTCTTTGGACTGTAGGAGGAAACCAGAGTACCCGGAGTAAACATACGCAGACACGGGGAGGACCCAGGCCGCTCCACCCTGGGATCAACCCGGGACATTTCTTGTTGTGAAGCAGCTGTGCTACCCACCGAGCCACCGTGCTGCCCCTTTTATATCCACTCTACCCTATATCTACACTGCTCACAAAAACTTATTTATATATTTCCTTTTGTAATACCCCCTAATTTTTGTGAGCATATATAAACTGCACTACAGTTACTTGTGGAGTGACTAAAAAAATCGAACTGATATCTAAAATCTAACTGATTAACTGTGTTGCTCATAATGCTGGATATCAATGCTGTTTTGCAAAACTATGAGGTCCATCATAACATGCTTTCTGCTTTCAAGTATTTATTTATATATATATATATATATATATATATATATATATATATTAGTTCCAATCATGTTTTCAGCTGTATCTCTGATGCATTTATCTACCAATTTGACAGTTTTTAGTGAAAATGCCTATAATATTGACATTACAGTAGCATAAATGGACTATGCGAATGTGTAACCATTTCACCCAGCAACCTATTTCAAAGAACATAACACACTGCATGAATTAAATCTGAAGCTATTGCAAAGTTATTCCTGTCATTGCCTTACTGAAATATGGACTAGACCTGATGATCATTTAGCTTTGAATGGTCATCGTCACATTTTAAACCATTTGAAAGGCGTGACCCAGGAGTAGCCACAAGTGAATGCCAACTCCGAACTGTATGAACCTGAACCTATCATTCTCGACGTATTCAATCCATGAACAGTAGCAGTCATATTGCCAGTTAGAGAATTTGCTCAGACCAAACGATTCGAAGAAATAATAATGACTGAGGTGCGACGCTCCAAGTAGCTCCATACGCTTACCAGCATTACGCTTTATGGTTGACTGGTTATAAATAATGAGTAAAGCGACAGGTGTGTATTTTATTTTCAATCTTTTAATAGGAGCGAGAGAAAAGCTGACAAAAGAAATCCATTTGAATTCAAGAGCAAATTTAACAGAGCGACGCAGGTGACAGAGTGTGAAAGTCATTAAGAATTATGATGATCACCTGTGGCTGGTTGACTCGCAACCTTTTAAAATGCCTGCTCCTCAGTCAGAAACAAATCGTACCCTATAAACACTAACAGGTGATGAATTAGGGTCTAATAAGACAAGCTGCATCAAACCTATTTATAATAACGGTGTAAGAGATTAAAGTTGAACAGGCTCGTGACACCTCAATAAATCTTATTTGGATATATGTTTTTGTTTCACAGGCAGAAACGCACATGAGGATGAGATTTGTGCAGACGATGCAACAATCGCAAAAATTGAGAATGGCATAGCATTAGTAACTTCAATCTGCTTAAAGAAGCTTTGGGCTGTTCTGAAGTGTTGACCTATTCTGTAGCTGACAATAGGGATTTGTCTTTATGCTGTACCTTTAGGGTCTTGAAAATTTCACACTAGCTTGAATTGGTCTAATGAAGATGATTAGAACCCCCCCCCCTCCCCCTCACTCATGAACCTTGGGTACTTACAGGACTGTATAATGTAGTTGTCTTGTTGTGTTTTTTTCCCCCTGGTTGTATTTGAGCTTGTTTTCATTATCGTGATGAGCTGGACCAACTTATACCACTGATATTTTAAGGAACGATTTTGAACATCCAGGAATGTTAGTTTGTGTTTTATATCAATTTACTTTGTTTTACTGATTTCAGTTCAAAGTAATAACGACGTAGTAAATAATAAACATTTCTCAGTTCTGACCAATAATGTGTTGTTTGGACCATTGAAAGCTTGTATTGTGTAATTGACTTGGGTAACTTTGTATAGGACATATTAACGTTGGAAAAAGGTGGTTGTTGAAAAGTTGCCGGTAAAGTTGTTCAGACAGCGCACATATGTCCTGAACACACTGTGCTCATTTTTGCTGTTTTTTTTTCCCCTTGGAAAAACAGATCCTGACTATTCCTAAAAATCGGAAGTGATGAAATCCAAACTTTAATTACTTTGTGTAGCTCTTGGCTAAATATTACAGCCTAGAACTTAAGTGAAAAAGGCAATGGACTGCGTATAAAGAGCTAAACTGACTGCACTGGCAACGTCTCAGCTCTGTTTCTGGAAACCCATTTACCTGCTACCATAAATTTCTACGTAAACACAATTTGGTGATTTTAATTAAACTGAATTATGCATGTCTCCTGCTTTCTGATGTTTTGCACCGCCTTGCTCTCAAAAGACCTACTTCACACGCTACAGAAGAATAAATCAGCCAACCAATGAATAATAAACCTTCCAAACACGTTTACTATTTGTTCCCCACTGACTAAGCGTCATGTTGCTCAATCAGCTTGAGTTTGTGTAAACACTGGGCATGCATATTAATAGCTGTGTCCTACAAAAGTGCTCGGGTCACGGAGTGAACTGAGGGGAATATTTATGTTTTTTAGATTTCCATCAGTCATGAATGTTTAATGGGGTTTGTTTTTGGTGCATCTGGAATTTCTTTTTCAAAGGCGTCTCTGCTGCTGTACTTAAACAATGTTCGTAACATTGATGAAGAAAATGGCTCGGCTAAATCTGAATATCACCTGCAGAGGTGGTGAGTAATTAAGTACTCTAGTAATCTAGGCCACCCAAGGAGGATGGGTCCTTTTTTGAGTCTTGGTCCTCCAAAGGTTTCTTCCTTCTATGTTCAGGGAGTTTTTCCTTACCTCTGTTGCTGGATCTAATACCAACAATTATATCAGTGATTCAGAAAATTGCTCAAGACATTATCCAATTGGCTTTCATTAGCACTTATCTGGTAGTATCCCTTGTGCTTTCAAGATGGCACCGTCATCCATAGACTGGTGGCACCCCTCTCTTTTCACCCAAAAAATCTTGCATATGCCATCAGTTCTCCTTTTTCCCCACGCAGTATATAACAGTATAACTCTATGATATAGCATTGTCTGGATTTGAAGTAGCACACTCCAGAGTAACTGACTTATGGGCACAAAGTTGCCCAGTTTGAGTGGCCGAAAAGTTGCATGAATTGTAAAAATAACTTAATGAAGACCACTTGCAAGATGTTGTTTAAGCCAGAGGAAATTTTGTGGTGTTTGGTTGTTTTAATTATGCGGAAATGGTTGAAGTGTCAGTACGTTTGAATCCCAGTGTCTGCACTGATTATGCACTGATGAGGGAATGGCTGAACATTGATGTTGAATGCATTCAGAAACTCCATCCAGTCCATGCCAAATTGAATCTCAGCTGCTTGTGGAGTGGAGTTGTAAGTCAATCTGGTTAAGGAAATTAGGCTAATTACTGTAAATGTAAATTAAAAATTGGGTACAACAGCCGCCTATCCCCCCAGGGTTTTCCCCTCAAGTCCTTGATGATCTTAGGCCAGTCACATTTACTGTTGCCTTATCAAATAGGTGGCACATCTTTTGCTACTGGGTGAAGCGAATGGAAACTAAGCCTGTAAGAATGAGACCTGTTCAAGGTCCAGGTGAAAGCCACTTCCTGCTACCCAATTTCACACTTCTTTGGATTCCCCATAAGTCCGTCATGGATCGATGCTCTCAGCACACCTCTCTAATATTAGGAGTTTCTTCTGGTGATACTGGAAACATAGCCAGGCATCCGAACAACCCAAAGTGTTAATCAAATAAAACTGGTCGGAAAAGGCTTTTTCATATGGTATACGCTAGACAGGAGTCGAGGGAATCCTTGGTTAATTCCAGAGTTGAATGAAAGTGAGATGCAGGCCATGTGGCACTCTGTAAATGTAGATGGACTACAGGGTAACGGTTTGACTGCATCATAGAACCTTGGTTGTGGTTGAAATATTGTCGGCTCAGACGACCTACTGGATGTCTGCGGCCCTGAATTTAACTCTGAATAAAGTTTTTAATCCCTACTCCCTCATTCTTTCCCTCTCGCAGCTGCCGCTCTACCACCACGCCGCAAGCATTTGTGCTGACAACACAGCCCTCTTACTCACAATCAAATAGCTGCCTGCCCATTTCAGTCCGTTTGTGGGGAAATGTCAAGTTTTACCCTCAAAGCCTGCCCTTTACATCTCAGGGCCCTTCTTGAATCCTCCCTAGCTTTCCTTCTAAACGTTCTCAAAAAGCTTTTTTGCCACTCTCGCTGTAGGCTTGTTTAGAAAGTCTCCGATTTGAGACAATGCTCAGTTGTCTATAGAAGTGAAATTTTCTTTGACTTTAAAAGTAGTAAAAGTGTTTTGGCCTTGTTTGAACAAGACACAACACTAACTGCTCTTGAAAGGAAGCCTTTAACGATTAGAGTAATTGACGATCTGTGTATAGAGCTTACAGTTACACGTTGTTCTCCCTGACTGCGCCGAGCATGAGCGTATTCAGAGCCTTGAAGAGCAGGCACATTCACTGTGTTTATTATACCGCTTAGTAGAAGCTGTTAACGTCTCTGTGCTGGTTCAATGGAATCCAGTTTGTTTTCTCCTTTGTGTTCAAATTGTGGAACCACAAGGTTAATCTTTCAGGGTCTTGCATAATAATGTAAAAAATGGGTGTCATTTGCTTGTTAAAACTCTCGAAAATGACACTTCATTTTATATTTTCATCACTGAATCTAAGAACACACATTTGCACTTTTTACAATGGAGCATTGTTTCAAAGCAGCTTTTACAATATGATATTATCTTAAAAGGCCAATCCCAAATTGAGCAAGCCTAGGCCGAAAGGGAAAAACTCCCTGAATGAAGAAGGAAGAAACCTTGGGAGGACGAAGACTCAAAAAGGGACCCGTCCTTCTTGGGTGGCCTAGATGTTAATTGAATAATTAAGTTGTAGTAATATTACAATTGAGTAAATAATACAATTATACAATGCAATAATAAAGTTTAAATTCAATAACAAAATAGAATTAAAAATAAATAGCGAAATAGATGTAAGATAAGGTAAGTTCCTGGGCATGGTGGGACTGGTTATTGTTAATGAAGACCAGTAGAAGGATGCTGAGGTGGAGGAGCATCTAAGTGTGTGGTGCTGGAACTGGCTTGGAGAGAAAAGAGAAAATGTAGTTACTTATGGGTTAGGGGCACAGAATATATTGACAGTCACTGATGCCAGGTGACTGTGACTCCAGCAGCTTTAGCTATAGCAGCATAGCTGAACCAGAAATTAACACAGCCAAGAAGCAAGAGGGAACCTGAGCCATGCATACCAGTCTAAATCTAACCAAAAGCCTGCGTATATAAGAATTATTTCTATCATTAATATATAATAAAATGTATTATTTGTATAAATCCGTTTTATTTTTTGCATTGGTCCTGACATTAGTTATTCATATAAAAAGTAACAGGATTGGGTTTTCTGCACAGAATTCGCAAATATAAAATATTACTAAAAATATCAACTGTAACCCCAGGACACACTAATAGCATTAAGGCACGGAGTACATTTTATCAGAATCGTTAAAGGTTGGAAAAAACTTGGATAAGTAGGATAATGCGCTGAGATTGACCTTCTCTGTCATAGTTACAATATAATTAAATACACTGAACATAGTGAAAGAGAATTTAATGAAGATATTGTTGGTCTTTAGAAAATCCAGAAGATCCAACTGCCTACTGAATGTTAATTTTCAGAAGTGGGAAAAGGTTTGGAACAGGACTTAAGGAAACCTAAGGAAATTACTTCAATGTACAATGTAAAAACTAAAGATTTCTGATTGATTCAATTGATGTTTTATTGTATAGTGTAATATAACAGAGTTGGTATGGGTTGGTAAAGTATTGATAATGTTATTTCCAGCTCGAACAACAATAACTGAGAACAATAGGGAGCCAGGGCTTACTGTCCAAGGTGAGAAGCAGACCTAGTCATAGTCCAAATCCTACTCAAGACCCTCTTAGAAGAGCAAAGGCCACCAAGTGTAACAATATTTTGGCTGTAATTTCTGGGTGTCCACAAACTTTTGTCTATATAGTGTATTTCATTCTGTATGCTTTCAGTGAAAAAGACCTGCTCAGGTGAACCTGTACAACTGTTGGAACGTGGCGGCACAATTACTGGAAGAGAATCAGCGGACTAATTAGCTGGCAGCACCTCAATGTAATCATCATGTCTTTATTTAACCCAGTGTGTCTCTTTCCTGTTCTGCCTCTGTAAGCGTGGGGTTATGTTGAGAGCTGGAAAGGCTGTATTTAAGCATTGAGCCGTTTAGTTGCCAAATATTCAAATACGCCCATTCACAGTTTGCTTTCTTTACGACTGCCTAACTGATGTATGAAATGTATTTCTCTCCTCCATGTACTTAAATGAGGAAATTAGGACGTCTTTGTGAATTGTTCATTGCGTGTTGTGTGGTTGTCAGGGTCGCAGTACAGAGTCCAGTGGCAAACGAGCAGTGATAACACTGATTTGTGATTTGGCTCTGAACAGATGCCCTGATGGAAAGCCGTTTCAATCTGCACTTTAACCACGTCAGCATTCCATCAGGTCCACTGATGAAGATTTGTGACTGGATCTACTTTAAAGTCTAAAGACTAAAAGTCAGTCATAAACCATTCTTTTCTTTTTCACAGATATTGCATGATATTAAGATAAAAAGCTCGGCTTTTAGAATTAGGGCTGTTTGAGGGAGGGGAGCCTGGCCAAGGGATCATGGTTAGGTCTGATGCTTTATATCCTAGACGAATTCAAAGCCAGACTTGAAGTAGAACACTGTTGTTTTGTTATTCATTTGAGAAATTTCCAAGAATACTTGGTGTTTTAAACCATAGTCACTGACTTTTGATGCTGTTTCACTATAAACACAAGAAAACTGAATGCAAACGATATTTGCAAATGTTAGAAACCGCTGAAAAGACGAGTAAATCATCTACACAGCATCCCTACTGCCACAGCATGTTTAATTCATGGACATTCACAATATTTGTAAAAACTACACTACTGTGTATTGTAACAACCCTGTGTAGGGGCAAGCCGTAACATTTAAGGGGATACAGAATGATGGACCTGATACTTTTTGATCGGCGAAAGTCATTGATAAACAGTATTAGGAACAACACAGAAGACCAGCCAGATGAAACCAAGACTCGAGAGTGAAAGTACCAAACATGGTGTTTAAAGCCCAACTAATAACTAACATTCTGAACTCTGAAACTGAAGAGGGTGATGATGATGGCACAGTGACCCGTTTCCCCTTTGGGTAATGTGTTGGCTTTGTGCTTAAGGTTACAGAAAAGAAGAAATGGTCCAAGATTCTAATCCCACCTCTGCCAAGCTGCTGTTGACGGGTTCTTGAACGGAGCCCTTAATCCACAGTTACTTATATAAGGTTGCATGAGTTGTAAATTGCTCTGGATAAGGCATCTGATAAATATACACTGCTTCCAAAAGTTAAGGGATATCTCAATCTGAAGCGATTAGAAAAAATAAGCATTTGATTTTATTTTGTTAAACAAGATGACCAGAAAAGCAAATGAAAAGGCAAAACAAGTTGTGATAATTATTAATCATTATGGTGATTAAGACGTAATCATGGAAGTGAACAGAAATGTCGTCCTTTATGAGTGAGCTCCCACATTGACTGTTCAGTATGATCACCCAAGACTGCCAAAACACACGGACAGTGAAGGGACACGGACACGATCAGATTGTCCAGCAGTTCTTGTGGGATCCTCTTCATATTCATATCTCCTATTTTTTGTGAGCAGTGTGTTAAATTGGAAACAGTGGTGAAAATACTGGCCTATGTACCAGAAGGTCTAGGCTTTAAGTCCTAACACTGCCATACATTGGCCTTTAGCTTAAATTGCTTAAAACCAGCCAACTTGGACCTTTAAGCCACTTTCACCTCCCCAGCAGTACGAGTTCCATAATCACCTAGATCTTACACCCAGCATGCCTTTCTTATTTTAGCTCAGAGATTATCTATTAGCAAGCAGAAGGAACTTTTTGACTGTGTAATGATTATATTTAAGTTTTATAACCTCATTCTCCTGTAATTCCTTTATTTTGAGCTGGGTTCTGGCTTGCCTAAAAAACGCTTTGGGAAAGCCAAAAAGGTACAGTTACAGTATTGTAGCATACCTTGCAAGATTGGAATGCAATTGACTCCCCCAGAAGGGCGTTCCTGGTCCCCTATTTCATAGGAGAACTCTTCTGTTATGCTTACAGTGTTGAGAAAAACATGGAAACGACTGTTTCTGAAACGGGGCAAAAAATCTATTGGTGAGTTATTGCCTCGAGGAGAGTAATGATGGCGAAGATATAATGTGATTCATCAGTTTTAACAGTAGACAGGACCATGCATCATTCGGGGAAAGATATAGTTGTTTATATGTGGCTAAGCGAGTACTTGATGTATTATGCTGTGGAAACGATAAAAGAGCAGGAGAATGAATTGGATGAAATCACATTAACATCTGCCGTTCCACGTAGCTAGTCACTGACATACCTATAGGCATACCTATATTAACTTGACATATAAAACTGCGTAATCTAAACGATGAAAAGAACAGATTACCTGTTTTGAACTAATCTGTATGCATCATGGTGTTTATCATGACAAGAGAAGAGAATACACTGTAGATGCGTTGATAGATCAGCTGTACTCAAAGACTAAAAACTACCAGCAGATTGGACTGCTGCCTGCCTCTGTTTACCAACAAACTCACTTTTGATTCCATAAGAGGTGATCGAGCTGTATACAACAGAAGCACTAAGGGAAATGTAGGATAAATCCATTATTTGCTGGTTATGGGGACTTGAACCTTGGTCCCTACGTTTGTGGATATTAATGCTATTCAGCATATACAGTGTCCCCTCGCCACTTCGCTGTTCACCTTACGCGGACTCGGTGCATGGCGGGTTTTTAAAAAATATTAATGGAAAAAAATATATCGAGGTTTTTGAGCATTTACTTTAAAAAAAAATCACAAAATGTACAAACATATATTAAGAAATATACATTTTAACAATAAAGGACTGTTATAAATCATAAAGTATTTACAGTAAATAGCTGTTGTGTCTACTCAGTGTGTAGGATATGACGTGCTGTAAGCTCGGTACGGACGGAGCATGCTTGATACGAGAGTGATGTATGGCGTGTTAAGTAATAAGAACGTTCGATTACTACAGCAGCTGAATACTCAGACTAGAATACTAAGAATAATCTATATGACCAGAGCATCGGCCGCCTGAGTCTCTACTTTCCGACATGACAAGTTTTTATCTGCGGTGTTGTGTTCGCTGTTTGTGAAATTTCATTATAGACTGAACCCAAACGTTGGCATGTATGTGATGTTTAAAATATATATAAATATATATATTTAAAGGTAATATAACACATAGCCATATAAATAGGGAGTATTAGGTACATCTGCATGCATTTATCAGTTTGTAATAATTCAATTAAGAAAAACCTTATAAATTATCACGATTACAGTGATGACCTTTTCATGCAGCGGCTTCGTTTAATGGGTACCCTTTCTTAGGAACAGCATGTGCAAGCTGTTATCTTGTGCGTTGTGCTGTCAAAGCAAGCAAGAAAAATTATTTCGAATTAGATCAGCAACATTTTTTTTAAACAGTGGCAACTCCTTTAAGAGTTGTAATGCACTTGCATTACAAACGTTGCATAGAACGGATCTACTAATTATAGCATTATAAGGAATGATATGCACAGAATGACTGCATTTATTTGCCTTGTACTTGTACTAAGCAATGACAAAGTTGAATCTATCTATCTAGTTAACTAGATTAGCCTAAAATAGCCCAAATAAGCAACTACACTTTAGAAACAAACCCATAATCCAAATAAGCTTAAAATTAGCAGACTGGTCAACTGAAAAGATTGTTAATGACAAATAACTCCATATAACATGCTCAGCCATTGGTTTTCCCAGTTTTCAGCCATGTGAACAAAGCACAAGACAGTCTGGGAAATGTAGTACTGACACACTAGCTTCTGCAGAGAACCAGTCCAGTATCTACACTGCTCACAAAAAGGATATTTCAAAATGAAAACAAAGACAATTCCAGAAGAACTGCTGGACTATCTGATCCTGTCCATGTTCCATCGCTGTTAGTGTGTTTTGTCTCGGGTGACCATACACCCTACTGAACAGTCAATGTGGGGTATTCTCATCCAGTTTAACATGCTTCTGTGTTGTTTTTCAATAATTAATTATTAGTAATACTTCACTCTTACTCTTTAAGATTAACCTGAGCAGTTAGGAATTTTCCCAGACTCTAATTGTCTATTGTAATGCCTTTCAGTTTGAAAGGTTATAAATATATATTCCTGCCAGAGATATGTACTGGCTCCACAGTTTGTTCCATACTGTTGGCTGCCGGCCCAGTGCATCCCTGATTGCCTTCATGCCCAACGGCCAATGACATGGCCAATACAGCATATAAGTCTGTAAACATTATATGTCGCTGCAACATTGCACATAGTAATTTAGACCAGTTTTTCTAGCCGTATATCGACCAAAGCTTCAGCATACTCTACATTCAATGAGCTTCTCATTGAGGGTCATGAATTCCCACTGGGGCCACACTGATCTCACAGACGTGTGCGCACCAACTACCCCAAGTTAATCTAATAAACTGTCACAACTTTCATTTGAAATGAATTTGTTCTTAATGCTATTCATTAACCTTAGCCGATAAAGATGCTTTCCATTGACTCATTCACACACACAAGCAAAACTGAATTTATAATATACTACATATTACATTTGAGTAGTTTCTTCTTGCAAATATCTTACTTTAGGAATTGTCAAAATGTTGAATGCTTATTCTAAAAAGGGCATAAGAACAAGTAAGAGATGTAGAATGCAGTAAAATTCAAAATCTAGCTGTGGGGCTAAAAATATGCATTTGCCCTTAAACAGAGAAAGTGCTAAATGCATTAAAAGGCAAAAGGGCATACCACAGCATTTCTCTTGCCCTCAATTTATACTACTTGACTGTTTGTGCAAAAAAAAAAAAAAAAAATCTAGAAAAAGTTTACAGCTTTGTGGTTATGCTCTAAGTCATACACTGCCAGCCAATCAATGCGTACTAAGAAAAAGCACAATAAAGGCTTTTAGGGCTCACATTTCTAGGCGGAACTATTTCATCTTTGATCCTCGGGTGGTATTCCCAGACCTGCTAAGCCTTTATACTGAAAGTATACCAAAATACATCACAGCTCACTTAGTCATGTCAAGTCAAATCAAGCCAGATTTATTCTTAAGGAACTACAGAGCGTTGTCTCAAGGCTGTTTTACAAATATCTAGACACACAGCCCAAGCTGTGCAAGTCAGTAGTGACGGTGGGAAGGAAAAACTGCCTAAATGTGATGAGGAAGAAACCTTGGGAGGACCAAGACTCAAGACCTGAGAAGGCAACCTAGATTGTATAAATTGTAAGAGTTCATCTGAGTTACCAAAGTAAATTTTGCAACAAAAGGTTAAAAAGAAAGAAGGTAGATATAAAAACATATTTAAAGAAAATGCACTCACAATCACTTTATAAGGGAGACCTTGTTTCTACATTCACTACCCATTTTATCGGTTTCACTTTCCATATAGAAGCACATTGTTGTACAATTGCAGACTGTTGTCCATCTGATTCTCTGCACGCGTTGTTCGTCCCCCTCACTCTGTTTTCTAATATTCATGACCAGCACAGATCAGGGACTATTTGGGTGGCGGATCATTCTCAGCACTGCTGTCACAATGACACGAGATGGTGTGTTAGTGTGTGTATGAATCAGGCGCAGCAGTGCTAACTCACTGTGTTATTAGTCATGTTTACATTATGGCTTCATAGATGAAAAGTCAGACACAGTAGCTCATCTGTTTGTGTTAGGCATCCTCTAATCCTTCATCAGTACTCACAGGATGCTTGTGGCAGGTTATTTTTGGTAAATGGACTATTTTCAGTCCAGCATTGGCACTTCGATGTTGACAAACTCCAGCAGCGCTGCTGTGACTGGTCCTGCACTCGAAGCAGTGCTGAAAAAAAGCATTCGATCTATTTATGTTGAACAACAACATCAGTAAAGCAAATGAGAAGTCACATTTGTTCCATAATGCAAATGAGATGCAAAAACACTATTTAAAACTATTATTTAATTGGTGAAAATGAACCCTATAAAAGGCTGTGTTATAAAAGAGCTAGGTTATCTGGGTCGTTCCCCCGTTTGCCTGAATGTAAAACATGGAGAGTCATAGGTCATTTTGAAGGTGGTAAAACACTGACAACAGTGGCTACAGCACTCCTCTCAAAGCATGATTAGCAAACTGGGCAACTGCTTTCAAGAGACTGGAACAGTATGAAGACAAGTAGAAAACATCTGCCTCAACAGGAAAAGATGACCGCTACTTGACCTTATTGGCAGGCACTTCTTGCTGCCACTGGACAACGGATATGCACCCAGACCATATGAAATCGCCTCCATCGTATTTGATTGCATGCCCGGTGACCAATAATATGCATTCCCTTGTCTGTTGAGAACCGTATAACCTGTAGAAGTTGGGCCAATGGGAATCATCATTATGAGTGGTCAACTGTCCTTTTCCCAGATGAGTCATCGTCCAGTTTTCAGCCCGACATTCATCATGTGCTGATCTGGCATGAACATTATTAGAAATGGATCACTGACTGCTGTCAGATACATACTTTGCTAAATCAGTTGGAAACAACTGTCCGGGATGATAATGCAAGGCCCCACTGTGTGCATCTCATCAACAACATGCTTCAACAGGAGGCATCATTTAAACACATGGCCTGGCCTTCAACTTCTTTTCAGTAGACTGAGATGTTTGGCCACAGCACTTCTTAAGTTAGTAGTTGGCCTGGAGCAACGGTGGCAGAAGATCCCACAAGAACTGCTAAACCATCTGATTCTGTCCATGTCCCATCACTGTCCGTGTGTTTTGCCAGACTCGGGTAACCATACGACCTACTGAACAGTCAATGTGGGGGCACTTTTGTCCAGTTTAACATGCTTCTGTTCACCCCATAAATATATCACTTACTTCTCAATCACAACAATTGGGTTTGCGTAACCGAACAACTTTTTCTTCTGCTTTTCTGATGATCTTGTTTAATGAAACAAAGCTTTTATAGCTTCAGAGTCATTCTGAAATATCCCCAGATTTTTTCGAGCATTGTAGCATAGATGGTAAGATGTAAAGAGCGTTACAAGTGTGTAAAATATCAATGAAAGAGGATGAAAGCCTGTCCTGCTGCAGGAATTGAGTGTTGCCTGGTACACACAGATGAGACAGCTGAGAGCTCGTTATTGTTTTGACAAATTTTGGCACATGGCTTTCTCACAACACCCACGTATCATCTTTTTCCACACATTTCACTCGAATCGCCTGTCAGCAGCTTGTCCCAGATATTGCTACCAGAATTTGAAATTCTGAAAACCGTGATGCTACACGACCAACTGAGATGCTTGGTTCGTTGGGCAGCACATGTCCCTAACAGAGTTTCGTGTTCAGTTGATTACGGCCTGAGTAATTACGGCACTGTAATTAATCATAAAAGACAATTGCAAGGCCAGTCTGACTCTCCATTGAAGGAAAATCAAGAGTGTGTTTGTGCTTGAACTATTGACCCGAGCTCAAAAAGCCCAAGAATGATTAACTCGCTGTGCATAAGAAAAAGGTGGTGGGTCATTGGAAAAGCAATGAAAGCGCAAACTGACAAAGATGCAAAGCCTTTTGAAATTGTGATGGGCAACCTGGGTGAAATGGAGCTCTGAGAAAGTATCCATCCTGATGTCATTCACACATTTTATGAAGGGTGCATTCCAGCATCCATATGGAATTTAAATCTCACAGACACCACTTAAATGTACCTGCTGTTAAGATTGCAGGGTATTTGAAGTGTTTAAATGTGTTTATGGACCAAACCTGAAAGGACTAAAATGCGGCTTACAAGATTTAACCAACGTACAGAACTGCGCTAGCTTAGCAGTTAAGGTACTGGATTGTGGGCCTGATGATCCAACCTCAAATCCAACCTCTGCCAAGCTGCCACAGGTGGCTCCTTAAGCAAGGCCCTTAACCCACCATTGCTTGAATTGTGAGACTGTCTCAGATGTAAGTCGCTCTGGATAAGGGCGTCTGCTGATTGCCGTAAATGTACAGAACTAGTACTTAGACTAGCAGTGAACAGAACTTGGGTGAGACGAGAGTCAAGGCTTTACCAACCAGAAGGATATTTGTAATACAGGTACGCACTGTGTATACAGGTAAAGTTATCTCCCCTACGTTTGTTTGCTCTGATGACCGAGGTATTAAAAATCATATTAAATTACATTAGGCAATAAAAATCTATCTTGGAAGTTTGGATGTTGCACCTGTAAACATGGTCAAATCGGCAAAGTCACTGTACGGCCCTGCAACATGTATGAAGTCAGAGTATCAAGTCCTTACAGAATTTACAGAAATGTAAATACTATATTTTACATAATAATTGCAGTTCCTGAATTAACACTTATTCATGTACTATTTATGTATTATTATTGCTTTGTTGCACTCTAGTGCAGTGCATTTGCTCTTTCTGCCCAGCTGGTCACACAATCCACGAGCAGAGGTGGAAGTTAAGGAGTTAAAGGCCTGACCTTACCGTGAGCTCCTGTGTGACCAGAGACTTTTCTACCTCAGTTGATGTGATTAGAGACCTTTTGTATAAGTTTCTTCTGTTTATTTATTTGTAACAAGCTGTCAACAGCATTCAATGTTCCTGTCCTGTTGTAAGTAGTACTGCTTTCTTTTTCCCCCCTCACCACCTGGATATCTTCTCTAACCTATGTTTATATAACCTGGGCCACATTCATCTGACTAATGTTCCGTGCTTTTCGTAATACTGTCACTCGAGGCATGGTCCTTTTCTGTGAAGCAAAAGCATCAGTTGTTTCAATCACCCATGAATCAGCAGTATCTCTGGCGTATTTATGTATCGTTTTGCACGATTTTTCATTTTGTACGAAATACTGTGAGACTGTGAGAATACTGTCTGGTTAAAGTCTGGCCGTTTTGGTCAACAACCTCGGAACAACCAAAACGGAATGCGGACGCCGATATTTTAGCGACTGCTACTTTAAGGGAGAATGAATGAACGACTCCATTTCAAATGAATCCTGGTAAATTGAAGTCTGAGCAGAGCAGGGACCAAAGGCACATGAATGAAATGTGTTAAAAACTTGTAATGTAACGTTTACACATTTTTGTTATAACTGTGTATAAAATATGTATCTAACAAATGTACCAATAGTTTTGTTTAAAGAGTTGGGTTTTGATATTTTTTTTAATTTCAGTGAAGACAATACTCATTATTGGAAGTAAATTGCTCGTTACACATCGGGCGTGCCACCCATGCTGCATGCGTCGTTCTGTATTTTGCCTTTCTTTGAAAGCTTCAAAAGTTCAGCAAGTTTGCTTTCAGAACGTCCTAAAAGCTGTCCAAAAATTGAATTTTGGTGACATATTTTAGGTCAACTCCAAGTGAACTCTTTGTGTATGCAGATTACATGCCTGTGTGCATGCCTATTCTAAACCAGTGTGTGCAGTGAGTATGATTGAAATAACGAACTAGTTTGGGTGTCCGGTTGCTGTGTGTTAGAGTTTTGTATGCTTGCTTACCCAGCATGATGAACAGAATAATAAACATAAGCAGTTTGCCACTTGTCTATATAGATGGAGAGAGACAGGGCTCTAGTGATCATGGAATAAAACATTTAGATGAAACCCATGTCACCCATACTGTCATGAGCTTTTCTAGTAGTCACCCAAATCAGATCTTGGTTCTTTTAGGTCCTGTAATGGACTACCACTGTCTTAGACGATCCCCGAGAGTTTCTGTAATTGATGCAGGGTGCTAGAACACTTTAGATTTGTTGAGCCGGTGTTGGCAGATGGCTACGGATGATAAAAGTAAACAAAAAAACAGTTGCCACGCCACAGGGGATGCACCGAGTCAAAGTTATGGCTTTCGGTTTGAAGAACGACTGATGCAACAAGTGTTGTGTGCAGATTTTCAATATGTTGTTGATCACTGGTGTGATGGCCAACGGTTAAGAGGAAAGATTTCATTTGAACACGTCTTTAAGTAAAAATAAATAATATTTAGATATTAGCTTTAATATACCTATTATCTTGCCTGATATTAATCACATATGAAGTCCTTTAAATGTCACTTAATCTGTACCAAAAATACACCCCTTTTCACCCGATTCAGATAAACTGCCTGAACTAGGTGCTAATTAAGTTTGATTTAACTAGTTGACTTCATTTACAGGTGCTCTTCAAATCACGAGTGATGAAACAAACGTTGAAGCGTTGTTCTAACCATACCAAACCATACACTTGCCCATAAACTTGCCCCATTTAGTGTGGTTTGTTTGAACAAGTGTCACCGCTGCCATGAACCTTGATGGACTGAGAACCATTAAACAGGTGATATTCAGTATTGATATCTTCTATGATTTTGTCAATAACAATAACTAGAACGATAAGAGTTCACAGGTGAGCCTCGTCCATTCTTAAAGAGACCCCACCCTCCCCCAGCATGGACTGTTTAAACTTCTGCCCTCAGGGCCGGGGGTACAGAAGTATCAAATGCAAGACCACCAGGTTAAAGGACTAATTCTGCCCCCAAGACAATTGAACCTACCTCAGAACTCACTCGGCATTTTACTGTACCTTTACATTTACAACAAACAGCTGATACCCTTATCCAGAGCGACTTAGAAAAGTGCTTTAAGACATCAGTAACATCATCTATTCCTAATAATCAGGAATCTAAACAAGAATACACTTCTGCAACTAAAGGTTGTGTGTTTTTTTTTAAGAGAGAAAGAGAGAAATAGAAGGGTGGAGGGTTAATTTGGGTAACTGCGAGGTGCAGTGTGGGGTGTGATAAGTGCTGCAAGGTTAGGAGGGTGCAGGCTCATTTTTAGCTTTGTAAGCAAGCATTAGAGTTTGAAATCTGATGCAAGCAGCTCCAGGGAGCCCGTGGAGAGAGTGAAGCAGTGGTGTAGTGTGCGTAAAGTAGCACTTGTTCACCATCTACTGTAGTACATAGCTATAATTCAACAATCGCACATAACGATACATGCTCCCACCTGTAATAACAATATCCATATTATATATGGAGATTTTTACAAATATTATTCAGTTGATGAAATTTACTGAGAGGGAGTGAGGGAGGGTGGACTATTGTTTTATATTCCCTGTTGTATTATCATAATTTTGTACCTTTTAATGTGTTATTTCTATATTTATATATGTATTATTATAATTTATTTTGCTATGCTCTTAATTTATATGTTAAGTTACAATTTAGTAACTATTTATTTAAGCTGTGCCTACAAACTTTACATAGCTATGTTCTGATCCATCCGTTGGGTCCATTTGTGAGTGTCGGTCGTCCCAAGGTTGCTTCCTCTTAACATTTGGGGACATTTTGATTGCCACGTCAGCACAGTTCCTCAGTTAGGGCTTTGGGCCAAGATTTTGAGATAATTGCTCCATTGTATGAAGCGCTTTAGATATTCATTTGACTTTGGAATTTGACCTATTTGAAGACAAAACTACTTAATGCCGTATATGAGCAAGCATAACTGTGATTAATGCACTGAAATATTTGAATAATTTGACAGTCATGGTATTGAACAGTTTATTTGCTGTGGGGGAAAAAAAAACAGGTGGTGAAATTAAGAAATCGAAGACGTCTGATTGGTGCACATGGTTTTGAGGCGAAAAAAATTTGCATCCGAATCCTCTTGCGGTGTGTAACGGTTCTTTTTCGAAAGCAGCCAGAAACAATCAACCAGCTCTTGAGTTATCGTCGATGACTTGTTAGAGCTGCCCCCCGAATATTCTTTTTTTTTTCTTTTTTTTTTTTTGTAATGTTTCTGTCAGCGTTAATGAGCGATTCGCTTCCTCCTGCACCGTTTTTATGCAATTACCCTCCTTTTAACATCTTCACCTCCCTGCAACTGTTCACCTCCTGCAGGTTTTCTAATAGGATGAGGAATTTTCACCAAATGCCATTTCATTATTGCAAAAAGCAGCCCTTACTTTGTAGTTATATAGCAAACCAAATGTGACTGCAGTTTTTTTCTTTAAGAAAGTTTGCATGCAGGCAAAAGATTGCTCTCAATTAAGAACTGGCATTTTGGAAAGGGCAACACCAAGATTATCAATCATCTCCCAAAGCACTAGAGTCATAGTCTGGGTAGTGAGGGTGTATAAACTACCACAACATGATTACAATGGCAGACATTATTCCTAATAAGATTTCTGCCCTTAATTATAATTGTGTCGAGTTCAGCGTGTATTTGTGTACGTGTGTGTCGAGAACCATGTGCATATCCACTTTAATATTGTGCATTTCCATTTGTTGTAATTGGACTTTTCAAACTTTTCCTCGCAGATCTTGCGAGAATCTCCAAAATTGACAGCAGATACATTGATGTCTTGAGAACAGCATGAAACTGTTTAAATTGCACCTCATAAACTAAAAACCGAGTGGAAATGGGTTTCTGAAATATATTTTATTGCTACGTATCCAATGTTAAGTGCAGGTATGAACACTGTGACCGTAAAGTGTAATTACATAAGCAGAGGTGGGAGTTTTTAAGTACAGTGTCCTAACTTGGTTGATGTGCTTAGAGACTTGTCTAAGTATAGGTGTGGATGACTGTTACTTATTTTGTGGCGTGTTATAAATGGCATTTGTAATTATACGTGCTAGGTAGTACTCCATTGTTTTCACCCCACTACCTCTATATTCTATCTAACCTATAACTATACGGGTACTCCCCCGTTATGAGGACCTAACTATATGCATTATATTTTGATATCTTTAATAGGAATCTGATGATAAACCTAAATCCAGATTTTGAAGAAGTCTTGTTTTACAGATTCTAATGTGGCCATTAAATGAGCATACCTGTAATGCCATGACTTAATGTACACTACAGTATGAGGTAGTGGGAGAGGTGAAACCATTTGGAGTTGTAGTTTCCTCTTAAATTCATTCATTCATTATCTTCCGCTTAATCCACATGGGGTCGCGGGCCAGCCGGTGCCCACCCGGCAACTCTTGGTGCAAGGGTAGGAACAACACTAGACGGGGAGCCGATCTATCGTGGGACGCCAAAGTCACACAGTAATGGCCACTTTTAGAGACACGGATTAACCTAACACGCTTGTCTTTGGACTGTGGGACGAAACCAGAGTACCCGGAGTAAGACTCCACACAGAAAGGACCCAGGCCACTCCACCCTGGGATTGAACCCGGGACCTTTTTGCTGTGAGACAGTGGTTCTACCCACCGAGTCAACGTATTACCACCTAAATGTATATTCTGATTTGACTTTGCCACATTTTCATCCTCAGGGAAAACAGTACAGCCCCGAGTGGACGTACAAGCCCATATTTTATATGGCTGTTTAGTGCATACGCATACATGTACCCATTCCCTTTTTGTCACTGCTAGGTCTGAGCCTACTTCTTTTAGCTGGGCTCCAGGGAGCCAAATCAATTGCCTTTATTCCTCATCCTGATAGAATTATAGGCTATTCATTTGGCTGGTCAGCGCAGCTCCTAATAGCAGTCAGAAGCTGGCTGTCAGCAGGGGATTGCTGTGTATTAATTTGCCTTCACTTCCCGTGTACTTTGCTGGGCCGACCTACACCTGGCAAGTTTTGATTTGGTAATTAAGTTTGGTAATGGTGGCACTTCATCAGGACCCGAGAGGAGAAGCACTCCTATCCCGTTTAACCTCCTGCGTAGCATCTGTCTAGCTCCAATATTAACTTATCCCAATTTATACAAATCTCCTGTCTAAAATAATAGCAGTGGCTCTTAGTCCTGCCCTCCACATCATAAAAGCTATGTGCTTACATGCCCAAACAGTGCTAAAAATGATTACAGCTCAGTTTCTAACAGCATGTCAACTTAGACAAGAGATATAAATGCTAGTTCTTGCCCTGACTAGCATTTGTGTAATAATAAAATGGCAAACTCAGCAGGCGTCTAGACGTGGCACATGTTGTTGGCTTGTTTGTTCGAAGAAGTTGGTTTAAAACTGTTTAATTTATTTGTTTGGATCATTTTGATGTTACATGAGAAACAGTTGTTTATTTCTGGTTGTACTCTGCTGCTTGGTGAGTCTGATGGAATAGCAAGGGCTGAGAGTTTTGTATTTTGAAGTTCTACCAGACATGTTGGTATTCTTTGCATTTCTGTTCTGCTTGAATAGCAAGGGCTGAGAGTTTTGTGCCTGGAAAATGGTCAACAATATAAATTAAAAACCATTCAGAGGCCTTTAGTTGCATAGCAGTTAACCCTGATTCCTTTCTGATCAAGATGGCTGTAATATTCATTGCACCTTTGTTGGCTGACTGAGGAACAACGGTCTTGAATGTCCTTGTTTGGACACAATATGTCTGACTGTATATTGGCAGGGTGTCAACTCTTTAGAGGTGGTTCTGTAACCGTTTTTCTGATTAGGCAACAAACGATGGTTTATTCCATGAATTGACATAGATTTCCATAGATCCAAATCTCAAAAATGTGTGTGATGATTTTAAAATTCTACTAGACATGTTGGTAATCTTTGCATTTCTCTTCTGCTGGACTAGTAAAGGCTGAGAACTTTGTGTTTTGTTACGATTTTGATGATCCACTAGACGTTTGCATTTCTCTGTATGAATTGACAATTTAAAATACTAAAACCACTGGCTGTGTTTAACGCACAGTGTGTGTGTTACCTCACTTTGCGGCAACCGACCAATTCTTCGCTCTGGATTTTCAACTGAAATTCACCTGTTTAGACGTACTGAAAAGTATAGCGGCGCATTTTCACAAATGTTGCCGTTTTACATTACAAGCCCATTTCTTGCGCTGGGGTTGTGCAGCACTATAAAACAAATCCACCAACCAGGGAACTGAAGTTTGAGTCTCTCAACAGGACCTCAACGTACTATCCCCAGATAAATGATGGAAATACCACACTTGTGTCCAGGTAGGTTTTTCACTTTTTAGCAGCAAACAAATTTCAGATATGACACCCCACATCTGAATATTCAGATTTAGTTAAAGCATACTTAAAACAAATTAAGTAATTGTAATTAAAGGCACAACATTCTTCAAGGTTGAAAATGATTCAAACATCAATGATGGGATTATCTTTTTTATTTTTATTTTTTTTTTTAACAACAAATAAAATCAGTTTGTAAAGTTGGTCAATTGAAAGAAAAAAAAAAAACTTCTAGCTTGTTGCATGGCCCAGTCAGCCAGGTCTAAATTTGCTAAAGGTATAAGAGGACCCTAGACTCATTTTGCCATTTGTTCTGCCATTTGTTCTGGTGCAACTAAGCCAACTTCTGATTTGGTCATAACCAATGTTTTTCTTTAAATAATCAGTGCCCAGGCATACCTCGACCATGGAACAGTTTAATAATATAAAGCCTTTGTATTTAATCACAAAACCTCATACATTATAAAAGTTGGATTATGGTGTAGACAAAAATACAATTTTGAATGGATTGAATTGAGGAAATTGTAGCTGTTATTTTATGTCACTGGTATGAAATACATGAGGACACTTTAAAATTCTTTTTATTTCACATTTAAATCAGTTAATTTGTGTCTATTTCCCAGCTAACCGTGACAAACCACAGCTCTTGTGTCACACCCACAGACTGCTCAGCAGACCATACCACATCACCCACATTGTGATCACACACACCTGGCACTCAATACCACACTCCCAATATATCCACTCACCGTCGCTACGTCACATGGTCCATACTTTGTCACTAAGTGCTCTCTTTATGCTAGTTTGGATTGTCGCCTGTACGCCTGTATCGCCCGTTTCTCGACCCCCATCCTTGCTCTGCCCTTCAAACATTGTTTGATCACGCTTTGTACCGATCCTGGACTGTGAGACCATTTTTTGTTTCTGGACTGCCTGACCATTAAAATGCCTGTTTGTTCCTGCAATGCTGCGTCTGTCTCCGCCATTTTCACACAGCGTTAAATCTTGTACAAAAGGACTTACGTTTCCCCTCATGGTAGCCCTCATATTAACTCCTGTTTATATTTGGTCTGTTCCTCCTGTCTCACGCATGTGCTACGATATCGGAGGAATTCTGATATTGTTTGAAAATGATAACATTTGTGACTAATTTTGTCACTCTAGAACCCTGTATCAAAAAGGTGAGAACATGTATAAAAGAAGAACATATAGGTGGACCAACAAAATAAATTAAAAACCAGTCAGAGGCCTTTAGTTACTTAGAAGTTATCCCGGATTCCTTTCTGGTCAGCGTGACTGTGATATTTATTGCATCTTTGTTGGTTGACTGCGGAACGACGGTCTTGAATGTCCGTGTTTGGACGCAATACATCTAACTGTCCATTGGTGGGGTGCCAACTCTTTAGATGTGGCTTTGTACCCATTTCCTGGTTTATTTGGCGTCATCAGTTTTTCCGATTAGGTAACAAATGGTGCGCTTGGTTTATTCCATACATTGACGTATTTCCATAGATCCAAATCTATGATGCTTTGTTTGGAGATTATGGACTTTAGTGGCAAGCTTATTGTTAAGCACTGTTGACTTTTTGTGCAACAATAAGCCTCTGAGTGTCAGGGATGTTCTGTGTGCAGTGGCCTTAACTGAAGCACGTCTATAGCAGAGGAACTGGGTCAATGCATTTACCTTCCCATTCAAAGAAATAACTGTACTGCTTACAACATTTAGGGGATATTTTAAAATCAATTATCCCCCAACTTAAAAAAAAAAAATGAGTTTATACAGGTAACACGTGTTCTTGTAGTAGTCAGGTAGGTTATGTGCAGTGTGACCCAGGTTCCTTTACTCACCCTATTTTCATTTTTCTTTTCAGTTTGTGCCTACCTTTTTATGTATGTATATGTGTGTGTGTGTGTGTGTGTGTGTGTGTGTGTGTGTGTGTGTGTGTGTGTGTGTGTGTGTGTGTGTGT
>JAUZST010029519.1:0-29577 GCA_034779995.1 Parotocinclus haroldoi | reverse complement strand
TTAAAATGATACATTCTCTCAGTTTAAACTTTTGATCTGTGATTTGTGTTCTATTCTGAATAAAATATTAGATGTTGCCATCTCCACATCATTGCATTCAGTTTTTATTCACAATTTGTTTAGTGTCCCAACTTTTTTGGAATCCGATTTGTATCAACAACAACCAGAAACACCGCCGGACGCTGTGTCCTCTGGGAAAAAGAGGAAAACAACTGTCTGGATTGTTATCAGCACAAAGTTCATAAGCCAGTATCTCTGATGGGCATGGGTAACTTTCATATCTGTGAAGGCACCATTAATGCTGACAGGTACATACAGGTTTTGGTTCTGCCAACCAAACAACGTCTTTTTCACGGACATCCCTGCTTATTTCAGTAAGACAATACCAAGCCACATTCTGCACATGTTACAACAACTTGGCTTCGTATTAAAGGGTGCAGGTATTAGACTCACCTGCCTGCAGTCCAGACCTGTCTCCCATTGAAAATGTGTGGCAAAGATAAGGTACTGTTGGCATGGTGGAGTATTCTCAGCACTGTAGTGACACTGATATAGTGGAGGTCCCACTGCAGAATGAGAAAGTGAGAAAATCCAGATTGGTCCAAGAAAACTTGAGAGATTCAACATTGATTCCAACCAGCATTTTATTGTATTTTTCTAGATTTATTGTATTTTGTAATTGGGCTAATAAGATTCATTTAGTAGTAGGCTAAACCACTACAGTGACTCATTTACTATTACATACAATTATTATTGTTTAAAATGACATTTCTAGGTTTTCTAATATAATTGTGTTTATATGATTAACTCAGTCCGCTGTTGAATTGTTCTTAAAAATGGCGTTTCCTTTGTGTTGTTGCAGTATGTCACTCAGACAGTAGAAGTGGAATCCCCATCCACCGTGAGACAACTGATTGAGTCCAAACAGAAGAATGAACATCTGAGTAAAAAGCTGGCTAGTCAGAAAGAAAAGTGCAAACAACTGGAGGAGAACATAAGGCGCTCTGATGAAGTTAGCTGTAATCTTCAGCATAAGGTAATTTTTGCCACATTCTTTAAGACATTGACATTTACATTTCCAGCATTTAGCAAACACCCTTATCCAGAGCGACTTACAACTCATATAGTCTTACTATAAAAGAAATTTTGGGTTAAGGGCCTTGCTCAAGGAGCAAGTGGCAACTGGGCAGAGGTGGGATTTGAACCCTGGACCTTATGGTCCAGAGTCCAGTACCTTAACCGCTAGGCTACCACAGTCCTGACAGAAATGAGAGCATTAACCATGAAGGAAATCAATCTTACACCATTTCACATTAAGTGGCATTCAGCCAGGTTTGAGAGCACCATGTTTCATATTTTACTGTTCTTGACACAATGTTCTGAAAGCCAGTGCCCACAGAGGGTCAGTAATGTTTTCTATAGATTGCCGCATATGAGAGGGAAATTGGGACGCTGCAGGCAGAACTGCTGAAGGAAATCGGCCATCTTGAAGAAAAGAAAGACGAGGCTGTGAAGGCAGCAGCTAACTGCTCACAGGAACAACTGCAGAGCCTGCAGGATCAGTTCATGAGTGAGTCAGCATTAACACGGTATCATACAACGAAGACCTAATTCAGCATGACCTTCTCCCATCTTACTCACACACTCTGTGTGCTTGTGTGTGTGTCAGCCCTACAGAAGCGGTTGAATGCTCTTCCACCTACACTACGCTCTATGAAGACAGACTACGCCAGCCTGCGCAGCCAGGTCCGCAACTTTTCTGAGTTTTATGGAGCAGCTATTAAAGAGGCCAAGAAACAGGCGAGTACAAACCTTGAAATGTTGCATAGTGGGAAACCGTTAACCACTATTGTATATGAATACACTAGTTATTATGTACATGTATATGATTCATACAGTATATATTCAGTTCTTCAACTTTCGGTTGATTTATTGGAACATCTCCCCCATTGTAAATCGGGGACTACCTGTACATTTATACAGAAACTAAATATTTTTTTCATTTATAGATATTCACAGTAACTATACACAATGCAGTAATGTACTGGTATAACCTTGTCTGACAGAAAGCTGCAATTATAATGATCATTTGATGCAGCTGCTACTTTACCTTGAAGTCATACTGTATATGCTATAGAGCATTTGCTATTAGTCTCGTTGGTCATTATGCAGTGTTATGATCCATATTGGTCAATTTTGTTATTTTCCTGTATCGTAACCATAGTTTTTGTTATCTGACCCTACATGAGGGTTCAAGCCTTTATTCAGACAATGCATATAAATACACATTATTAATGATAACTGGTTTAAATGGATCATTTATTTAAATTTGTTTCATCCATGATGTTATGGTTAAATCTTACCAACCATAGAAACTGATTGGGATTAAAATCTGATCTGTCCAAATATGGCCCCAAACATCAAGGACTGGACATTGATTCTTAACATAACAGTGTGTTACAAGACTCTGTACTTTGTAATGTGTACATTATTTGCATATGAAACTTAAATCTTTGTACTGATGTATCTTTTACAGATCTCAGCAGCTGTAACTGAAATGTCAGAGGCCAACAAGGATCTCCTAGAGAAATACAGGAAAGAGGCTGCACTTCGCAGGAAGTACCATGAGCAGCTTGTAGAGCTTAAAGGTAGTCTATGCTTATGCTTCATGCTAACCAAGTTAGCAAATTATACTTTTGCACTGAAGAAAAGTAATTTATTATGCATCTCTTCCATAAGGCAATATCCGTGTTCTGTGCCGTGTTAAGCCAGTCCTAAAAGAGGAGCAGCATGATGAAGGTCAGACTGTCGCTGTAAACACAGACCCACACAATGAATCTGCTCTCACTGTGCTGAGTAAGGGCAAAGCAAAACATTTTGAGCTGGACAAAGTCTTTCAGCCTCACTCCACACAAGAGGAGGTGAGCTTTCTATAAAATAATTAGAAAATAAGCACTTCTAATTTAATATTTCTAATTTCATTTATTCTCCAGAATGTCACTAAATGCCATACCATTACACGTCACCGTCAGTGAAACAGGTCCATAGCAAACCAACAGTGAGATCATCAATTCCAGCTTTATATTTTTTAGTTTATTTTTAGCATTTGTTAATCACGCTGTCATTCTTCCAGTTGGTGAACCATGATTCCTCTCACTGGATAAGTCTAGAGTTCAGTCCTCATGTGCTATAGGACTGGGAGTGTAACAGTTTTCTTATGCTTTTTAATTTCTGCAGTGTAAACAATGCACATGTTCTTAAATAGGTTTTAAAACCTTGGTCCCTTGGTTTATTAAACCTCTGTTTATTAAAATCAATTACTAGAAACAGCTTTGATGTATCTTAAATATTTTCCTTAAGAAAATAAACCAAAAAGAATATTCAGTCTCCTGCCATTAAAAGAAATTGGAAGGAGTATTAAATGCATGAGAGCATGATGTATGATTGTGCATGACGTATGAAAATGCAATTGCATTTTGACATAAACAGAACGCTTGTGTCATCGTCAGTCTCTGTGATGACATTGTTGCATCATTGCAGCTCTATGATAGGCCGCTCAAACTGTCACTAGGTGGACTGTGCATGGTCCTCTTAAGCTTGTATATGCCTAGATGAAAACCCACACGTTTGTTTTGGCTGACATTGCTTCCAGAGTCAACAAAGGTTTATTAATGATGTGCATCTGTTAGGAGTGAGTGTGGGTGACATTGTTAGAACCGTCAATTTAGTGTCTGCATATTTTAGCCATGCAGTAAAACGTGCAAATGAAAAAAGGAAATAAAAATCTGTAGAAGTAGTACTGAAGTCATATTTGTCCTTTGTTCACTGTTACATTATGATGTTAACAGGTATTTCAAGAAATTGAGCCCCTGATCACCTCCTGTATTGATGGATATCATGTCTGCATCTTCGCATACGGCCAAACAGGGTCCGGGAAAACCTACACCATGGAGGTATTGTGGCATAATGATTTATGGTTAGGATCTTATTGAGTTTCTTTTCTTCCAATATTATGTTATACAATTAGTTGGGTGGCTCGGCGGGCTCGGTGGGTAGCACCGCTGCCTCACAGCAATAAAGTCTCGGGTTGAGAGGCCTTTCTGTATGGAGTCTGCATATCCTCCCTGTGTTTGTATGGTTTTACTCCGGGTACTCCGGTTTCCTTACATAGTCCACAGACAGGTGTGTAGGTTAATTTATTATGCTAAATTGGCACTGACTTAATTGTATATATGACTAGTTCTGAGCTGAACTTGTGTGTGTCACTAAAATGTCCAAAGATGCTGATAGCAACTTTAAATAATACAAATACACAATTCACTGAATTAGATACGGAAGTGTTGCTGGTGGAGGAACTAGTCTTGGTTCACTGTTCTCGAGAAAGATCTGTTTATTTCACCCATGCGCCAAACACAATACACTTTGAAATAATTGAAGATCTATATACTTTATATTTATAATGGTTCTTGAACGTTTGTGAACACTTTAGAAGTTTCTATATTTCTGCAAAAAATGTCATTACATTTTCACACAAGTCCTGATAGATAAAGAGAGCCCAGTTTAACATGAGACAAAATAGACTTTTTCCAAAATAGACGTTTTGAGGAAAATTATCCAATATTACATATATGTGAGTGGTAAAAGTCTTCTGGATTTGTCCATGGGTCTCGTGTTGGGCAGCTATAGTATTTTTGAAAAGCAGTGCCTTGAGAAAGCCCGCCATTGTTCCAGTGCTGTCATGATGGTGTACAAATGATTATTAGCGTGTATTAGCGTGTCTCACATTGGGTAGTGTTACTCTGGGTAACCTCGCACACTCTTCTGTTAAAGTAAAATCAGTGACACTGGTATTAAATTTATCAGTCATAGTACATAATGTGTCTCACTGTTGATTAATGGGATCTAAACTCTCTAGGGGTGGTTTTTTAATCTTTTCCAGCCTGATGACCATCAGCAGCAGTTTTGCTGCAGTTCTGCGGTCTTCATAAACCTCATTTGCTTGTGCCATGATACACTTCCTAAAACAAGTTGTGAAGATCAAACTTCAATAGATCCCTGTTCTTTGAATACAACCTGGGACCCACTCATACCTGATTGTTATCGAGTTGATTGAAAAATACCAAACTCTAATTTCTGCTGGCCTGACCATTAAATTAGCTTCTAAACATCCGAAGTGCAGGATTTTATGTTTATTAACAAATGAAATTAAGTTGACTGGAAACTTGACATAACTTGGGTTCATTCTGTCTCAAGTTAATCAGATAAATGTAAGGAACACTGGTTTGTGTTTTTTTGAGTTATTTAGCATTTTTCCATACTGTCTCTAAAACTAGATGATATTCTCTGTAGGGGTCAGTGGAA
Source organism: Parotocinclus haroldoi (assembly GCA_034779995.1). Classification (NCBI taxonomy): domain Eukaryota; kingdom Metazoa; phylum Chordata; class Actinopteri; order Siluriformes; family Loricariidae; genus Parotocinclus; species Parotocinclus haroldoi. The sequence goes on along the minus strand of JAUZST010029519.1, from coordinate 24,216 downwards.
AACCCAGGCATCAACCAACGAGCTCTGAAGCACCTCTTCAGCGAGATTGAGGAAAGGAAGGACATGTGGACTTATACCATCACTGTCAGCTCAGTGGAAATCTACAATGAGGTCCTAAGGTATCTTTTTCACCTTTATCTGTCTACAGCAGATCTGAGAAAACTCAAAATAACCAAAAAAAATGTCGGCAAATCCTATATCGTAATAGCACTGTGCTTTTCTATAATTCTCAGAGATCTGCTGAGTAAAGACGGAGAGAAACTAGACATTAAAATCAACCCCGATGGGACTGGACTACATGTCCCAGGCCTTAGGATAATAGAGGTCAAGAGCTTTCAGCATATCAAAAAAGTAAGTCCGTTCATTCTGATTAAGCAGATACCCAATGGATGAACTACATCTTAATAAATGATATTTCTTTGTGTGACCTGCAGATTCTGGCCACAGCTCGGAGGAACAGGATAACATTTGGAACACAAATGAACCAGCATAGCTCGCGTTCGCATGCTCTGCTAACCGTCAGCATGCAGGGAATGGACCTAGCTACTGGAACCAAAACGTCTGGTTAGCATCACAGCCTAAACACATCTTCAGCTGTGTAGTGGTGCATTAAAGCACTGGTCTTATGTCCTTTGCCATAGGTAAGCTAAACCTTGTAGACCTGGCCGGTTCTGAACGTGTGTCAAAGTCTGGGGCGGAGGGAGAGCGACTGAAAGAGGCTCAGAACATCAACCGATCTTTACTGGCATTGGGGGATGTGATCCAGGCCCTAAGAAGCCGTCAGACCCACATCCCTTTCAGGAACTCCCGCCTTACCTATCTTCTACAGGATTCATTGGGCAAGGGCAACAAGACTGCCATGGTGGTGCAGGTACAGCATACATGTGTTTTAATGGTGATATAGACCTTTACAGTTTGTATGGCTCTGCTGAGTAGGCGGGGTCTACCTTTACTTCTGATTCAGAAGAGAAGGAAGGCTATTACGATTCATCGTAATCTCAGCTTGTCTAATCACTACGTCTTATATAAATCGTTGCGTTGACTTGCAGCTACGATTAGCATTTCCACCATTTTGACTTTGCAATACTGTTATAAAAGCTCCAAACCTTCTTCAGGTCACTGTGGTTAAACTGGGATGTGAAAAACACATGTCAATGATTACCATTTTTTTTTTTTTTACTTATCACGCTTACTCTGGAAGCCTGACTGTGTTCAAGATACCAGTTAGAGATTATTTGAGCTTTTTGAAATGCTGCAGTATCCTGATAGAAGTAGCCATTAGAATATGGTCATAAAGGGATTAACAGAAACCATTCTCGGGTAGGCTGTGGTCTTTCAACATTGTTCAAATGGAATTAAAAGTGCCAATAAACTATTCCTCAAATCATTGCACCACTGGTGGCCTTGAACTGCTGATACAAGGCGAGATGGATCCATGTTTCCGTGCTGTTTATGCATGATTTTCCTCTGACATTTTTCAGACCATTCTCTGTCAATCCTAGTGTTAAAATCCTAGTAGACCAACTTTCTGAAATAGCAACCGTGCCACGTGATTCAAGTCACATAAATCACCACATTCTATTGGTCGGTTTGAACTTGAGCAGGTCAGCTTGACTATGTCTACATTCCTACATGCACTAAGCTGCTGGCATGTGATTGATTGACTAGATATTAGTGCTAGCAAGCAGTTAAACAAGTGTACCTAATACAGAGTATAAACAACATACTTATTTCTTACTTCTTTCACAATATCCTACTCCTACACAATATCCTTGCAAGACAAGTCAGAGTTATTTATATAGTGCTTTTTACAATTGAGCATTGTCTAAAAGCAGCTTTACAATATTATATGATCTTGAAAACCCAATTCCAAAATTGAGCAAGCCAAGGGTGACAATGGCAAGGAAAACTCCCTAAACGTAGAAGGAAAAAACCTTGGGAGGACCAAGACTCAAAATGGGACCCATCCTCCTAGGGTGGCCTAGATGTTAACTGAAATAGTTAAGGTTGTATTAATAGTAAAATTAAGCAAATAATAACAACTAATTCAAATAATGTAAAATATTTGAGATAATTAGTCCTCAGTAGGAAGTCACTGGAAGCACGTCTTCTCCTTATAACTGAATGACGGAGGGAGTTACTGCACTCCATCACATACTGGTTTCTGTTGATAAAAACCAGTAGAGTGATGCTGAGGTGGAGGAACATCTAAGTGTGTGGTGCTGGAACCGGCACCGGAACATCAGCGACACTGTGAAATAACATGCCATAGCGCCGTTCACCTCACTCACTCAAATGCCTTTGGTTGTGCCTTTCAGATTTCTTCGTTGGAGAGGAACGCTGAAGAGACTTTATGCTCGCTGAAGTTTGCACAGCGGGTGTGTAAAGTGGAGCTGGGCCCGGCTGCTCGCAAGATAGAGAGTGGAGGTCATTGTGAAAACTCCTAAAGCTAACCTCACCAGTACAGTTTTTCCTTATTTAGTGACTACAGGGCCAGGAATCTTTTAAACCCTGATGGATTTAAAACCCTTTTAAAACCTTCAGATGTGTTTGTTTAAAGGGCTACAGTTCTGGAAGCCACAAATGTAGCATTTATTTTGAGGGATCCTTCGCTCTGCTTAATACCTGATCGCATGAGCAGCAGTGATTCTGTTCTACAGGCTGGCCAGGCTGTGACCAGATTACCTCGGCCTCACTGCACTTTTACTACTTAGTATAAACGGTTTTAGCTTGTTACTTAGGTTTTGTTGACTGGATACTATTTTGCACACAGTTCTAAGGATATATTTTGTTTGCTATCACTAATTAAAAGGACACAACAGTTTAGAATTACAGAACTGGAATTACATCACTCTCGGATGCTTTTAAATGAATGATTTACCCAGTCATTCCAATGATAGCCATCCATTAAGGAGGTCAAAATGCGTTTGAGCGCTTTTATAAATAACTGCTTTGTAAGTTTACAATGTGCTTTTTGCAAGCAATTCTTTTTGATGTACTGTGGATGCCAAACGTCTGAGAGCACTAGTGAAAATATTCCTGTACTGCGTTGTTCTTTAACCAAATACAAGTAATGAACCACGACATAACAAAAAAAAACTTGTTAAAACAACTACTCAAAGACTAAAGAAGATTAATGACTGTTAACAGTTACCTGACCTAAACTCCATCCAGCAATTATTGGGGCACTTAAGACATCAATAAATGTTCTTTGGAATACAGCAGTACTTCAAATTAAATTCGAGTGTATTTCTATAGTACTTTTTACAATGGAGCATTGTCTCAAAGCAGCTTTACAATCCTATCTTAAAAGGCCAGTCCCAAATTGAACAAACCTAGGGCGACAGTGGATAGGAAAAACTCCCTGAAAGTAGAAGGAAGAAACTAGAGGGACCCAAAAAGGGACCCATCCTTCATGAGTGGTCTAAATGTTGTTTGAATAATTACTTAACAGTATATTAAAGTAATAGTAAAATTAAGTCAATAATGTAATTTAAATCAATAATACAATTTTAATTAGTAATAAAATTCAAAATAAATAACAAAATAGATATTAAAATGAGTCCTGGTTATAAAATGAGGCACATTGTCTCTTAATAACTAAATGATACAGGTACGTTGGTTATCCGTTTGTTTCAGAAGTCATTAAGAGTACAGAAAACGACAAGTACTGAGCAAATTCGTCCTATATGGAATAATATCAATTGAATGAATCCATTCTAGACCCCCAGAAAATCCATAATGTATACAGAATTATCATAACCTATGATAAGAAATGATTTTTTCCCTAAAAATGCATCGGGAATCGAATTAGACAAGTCCTGATGTGTCCAGAACTGAGGTAGCATGGATCTCCAGGTTTTTAATTTGGAGTCTTAGCCAGCTGGGCAACAGCAAAGGAGGGAACACACCAAATATTTAAAAAAATCCCCCCAAAGAGTCAAATTTTCACTTGATTAGTTATGCTGAATCTTTGTAAGGAAGGTGTAATTTGAGAAAAATGTCAAACACTGTAGAAGCATTCTCACAAGTGCTCTCAGATGTTTGACCCTCAGGAAACAATGCACAATTTCAATGGAAGACCTGATTCCATTTTCAGTAGGTCTGCAACATTCACATTTAGTCATTTAGCAGAAACCCTTATCCAGAGATTGCTTACAATCTAAGCAATGGTGGGTTTAAAGGTCTCACCCAACAGTGGCAGCTGGCAGAGGCAGGATCTGAACCCTGGACCAGCAGAGTCCAGTAGTCCAGAGTCTTGACCTCTAATCCACCACAGCATTGGAATTATGGGATTAAAGCATGTGTGTATACCTGAAAAGCAATGTGTTATTGTGTTTAAATCCTAATAATCCCATTGGTTGACATTCAGGGTCACTGTAGATTTTCAGACACAAGTCAAGAGCTAAGCAAGCAGTTTCATTGTGTTTGTACCGTAGTTCACCTGGTAGTTACTAGAGCTGAAATCTACCCAGTGCTGAGAACCAGGTGACACTAATAATCTAATACTCTGCAAGCAACTTATGCAACCAGATGCAATATGGTCGTCTGTTCACATGATTGGCCAGTATCTTTGGGGCGTGTTTAGTTATGAAGTATTCTGTATTTTTGTAAGTGTAATATGGGTATGCTAATATAAACCCTATGCTCTGCTTTAATACCGTCGAATACGTCTCTAAACAGCTATAATGAATGTAGACCAGGAAAATTGTGTTCATAGATTGCATTCTGAATGGCTTCTGACCTCTTAACTACACCCTCCACTTTCTTTTTACTCATAGATCAATAGAAGGACAATTACTAAGGTATTAAGTGGTATATAGAAATGTAACTCTGTATATTGTAGTGCTTGATAAAGGTTTCATAAAGTAATCCCTTGCCCATGTGGTTATATCAGCTGTTGATGAATGATGGTTCTTGTTCCAGTGCTAAGGGATCAGAGATCACATTGCTTCAGGTTAGGTTTGTGACCTTTCTATGATATTATGTACTGCATATAAAGAAAAGGTTTCTTACACATGTATTGGCCCAATGCAGCTCCTCTTTGCCTCCATCAGCCTTTCTAGCATATTGCTTTTGTACCAACTCATGATTACAGTCACAGGTTTACATCACCTGTTTGAAATCACTAACTTTAGTTTATTAATTTCATTATTAGCCCTAAATTGCCCCCAACCCAAAATTTCTGGAACGTGTTGCAGGAATTTATTAGTATTAACATCATTACTTGTTTACTAACAGGTATTTCATACTTACTGCAGTGCAGTAAAAGCCAATCTAAGGAACACTGTGGGGTTTTGTTTTTTAATTTGGATCTTTCATACCATCCCAACTTTTTCTTGGCATTGTAGCTCAATGGAGGTTTTATATGAAAAGAAATTCTAGATCACAATAATGCTTGCTGTTTCTAATCAAGCTCTGGATCTTTGCAGTAATAGCACTAAGCTATGTGCCACCATGTCTTACTAGAGTAATTCATTCATTCATCTTCCGCTTAATCCACCAAGCATCTCTGGGCGCAAGGAACAACCCTAGGACCCAGACTGCTCCACCCTGGGATTGAACCCAGGACTTTTGTGCTGTGAGGCAGTGGTCTTCCCATGTTCTCAATAATGGAGCTTAATACATAGCAGAGTTAAAGTGACTACCCTGGCATTACGTGTTTAAGAATATTGTACATCACCTTGATCTAAGTACCAAATTCCACTGGCTTACCCTTTGATATAAATGTAGTTTTGGTTTCCATGTTCTATCTTTGTACACTGCTAACAAAATGAAGGGGATATTTCAGTTTGAGCAGTATAGTTATGTTAAGGCTGTTTGATAGCAGTGTCTCTCATCACACTGTGGTAATTTGGAACGTCGCTCTTTAGAAGGGATGGTAGGCCGAAGTCTGAGACAGTGTTTTCAGATTCCTGTGCGACTGGCTCTTTACTTTTGGCATGCTTTGAGCATTCTGTTTACATTTCTCTCAATAATTTTCAGTTTGAAATATCCACTAAATGTTTTGAGGGGTGTATGTAGTTTCATAAGTTCAGTTTGCCGCTGCAGTGCCAGCTTCCACTTTGTTCTACAACGTATTCATTGATATTTGTAAGCTCGCTCTAGTAAACGTGTTTTCACCGGCCAATCTCGACACTACAGGAGTCTCTGGTTTGATTGACGAGGTGTTGAATCAGGATTTAAGAGTATGCCCATGTTCATTCCTTCGAGAAACTTGCACAAGCTAATATGCCTTTCTTTCTTTCCCCATTCGCTGCATCAAAAGTGCTGTATTATTATCAGCACCTCCCCTTTGTCTCTGCTTACTGCCCCGGGGCAACTGCATGGAGGGCTATTCTCACCAGAGAACAGTAACTAGCAGAAAACCAGTTTACAAGACTAAACAGTAAAATTAGAACTTTACCCAGAAAAATTAACTCATTTGATTTTTTGCTTGTTTTTTCCAAATACAGTATCTAAGTTACCATGAAATAGGGTATGTCTGAAGGAAGACCAAGTATCTGATAAAGAAACAGTGGACAGTTGCAAAGAGTTGTACTGCTACAAGCAAATCTGTCTGCCAAGTTGCATCTAGCATGGATTGGGTGGGTGTCTGATCTCTCAGTGCTAAACAGATGAATGTACACATTTCTATCTGTACATTTTTGGGTCGTGAGGGGTGGCTGGGTCAGATTTTCATCCGCCCTGTTTACAGTGTGACCACCCTGTTTATAACTATTCCCGAGCATCTAAAAAAAGAGAACATTTCTCCCAACAATTCAAATTTGCACAACTATTGCACTCTTTACATTTGTCATTTAGCAGATGCCTTTATCCAGAGCGACTTACAGTTCATACAGTAACATCTTACAATCCAAGCAATTGCGTGTTAAGGGCCTTGCTTAGGGAACCAACTGTGGTAGGTTTGCAGAGGTGGTATTTGAACCCTGGACCTTCTGGTCCTTAGTCCAGTACCTTAGCCACAAAGCTACCACTGACCGTATGGTTACACAATTAAGACAAAACTTCAGAACTTCTTATTACCCTTGATATTTGACTTCGTAATATTTAATCAAACATTTAACATTTGCAAAAACATTTTGTATTTGAAATTTGGGTAATATCAGCAAAAAATACTAAAAAATAGCAGAAAGTGTTTTTTAAATGTAGACCAGTGATAAACTATGTACAGAAACAAACAAAATTTAGTGACCACTAAAACTACATACATATTTTACACATTAAAATACATCTCTGGACAGCATGATGAGAAGTGTATGTTTGACTGTGTATAAAAATATTTTATTTAGAGAAAAGGAAGTTGTTTTTTTAATTCGCATTCTTAAACACAGACACACACAAACACTCAGACAAACGCGTTCAGTTCACTCTTAACCTGACCAGCTCTGAACACTGGTGCCCAGCATCAGAATGCAACATGGGAACTTGGGGGCTCAATTTGAGAGCGTTGGCCTTCTAGAGACATGATTGAGAAGGGATCTGAAGATCTCCACATGGACTCAGTCCGAATCTGCTTCATTCACATCGACTGCTCCTACAGCTCCTGCCAGCTCAACTTCACTCCCCTTCAGCCGCTCCCCTACACACACATACACACACATTTATGTTTCATGTTTCGTCTCATCAGCTTCATTTCATTTGTTAACAAACATGCATTCCTTTATTCCAGTCATGTAACACACATCATTTACCACTTTATAATGCTGCCATTCATTCTTATAACATCTAAAAAAGACATTGTGGCACTGGGGATCAAGTTAAAAAGTTTCCAAAGTAACTTTGACCCATTCTTCCTGAAAAAAAAAGCCAAGCCTTTTGTAATGTGTGCAGCATGTGGTTTTGCACTTGTCGAAAAGTGCATGGATGTCCCTGGAAATTCCGTCTTGCAAACAACATACACTATATTGCCAAAAGTATTTGCTCACCTGTCTTGACTCACATGAGCTTAATTGACATCCCATTCCTAATCCATAGCGTTCAATATGACGTTGGTCCACCCTTTGCAGCTAGAACAGCTTCAACTCTTTTGGGAAGGCTGACCACAAGGTTTAAGAGTGTGTTTATGGGGATTTTTGACCGTTCTTCCAGAAGCGCATTAATGAGGTCACATACTGACGTTGGACGAGAAGGCGTGGCTCTCAATCTCCGCTCTAATACATCCTATCGGGTTGAGGTGCAGGCCAGTCAAGATCATCCACATTAGACTCTGCTATCCATGTCGTTATGGACCTTGCCAGACAAGTACCATTTTCCTGGCAACCGCCAAACCTAGACTCAGCCATCAGATTGCCAGATGGAGAAATGCAATTCGCCACTCCAGAGAACGCGTCTCCACTGCTCTAGAGTTCCGTGGCAGTGTGCTTTACACCACTGCTTTGCATTGCACTTGGTGATATATGGCTTGGATGCAGCTGCTCGACCATGGAAAAACCCATTCCATGAAGCTCTCTGCTTATTGTTTTTTTTACCTCTTCACTAGCCTTAAATTGCCCTGCTTAAATTGTTTTTATAATGTGTTGCAGGTCTAAAATGCAGAAATGGATGTAAATCAATACATAAAAGCAACCGTACCAGACAAAACTCTGTCTTAAATACAAATCAACGTAAACCAATTTTGCTATTGTAAACAAGACATTCCCAAACAGAACTAATACAATCCAGAAGGATACATATTTAACATTGAGGTATAGCACAACCAGTAGTGTCATTGTTTCATTTTTGAGTGTTACACTCTACCGTATTGAGAATTGAACCTAGGACCTCTGGACCTGTGAGGCATCTGGGCTAAAGACTTGCCATGCCGCCCAAACATCTTATTCTGTACTGTTAACATTTATATAATTCTGTTGTTACAACAGCCTCCATTCAGGAGAGATTTTTCACTTCGTCTTGAAACATGCCTGTGGTCCGTTCATTTACATCGATATCTAGCATCATAACAACAGGACACCACACCCCATATTAACAAACAATGCATGCAACTAGTGTTGTTGTAACTCTGGTGGTGTGTCGAGCTATGCAGCTGCTGCAGCTCTCTTAAGTGTTCACCCCAGGTCTGTTTCAGAACACTTGTGTTTGTTATGCTGTAACACAGTGTGTGTGAGATACATGCCACCACATACTGCTGGAACAGATCAGTCATGGAAAAATCTATTCTGAGCCAGTGAAAAGCACAGAGAGGAAAACTGTGTACACAATGTCATTATGGGCAATTAAATCTTTAAGGCTTTGGAATCCACAAAGCAATTGCCCTCGAAACATGACAAGGTGATGCACAGTAATACTGGTTGAAATGGATCAACAGGATACTCCTCTAAATGTGTCAGTGTGTGTCTGTATTTACAAATAGTTAGATCATGACGAACCAGCTTAAACTCCCGATATTAATTCCTACTCACGGATTAGTTCTGCGATGGCTTTCTGTGTTCTTTTCTCCAGCTTCTCCAGTTTTTTTGCCACATCCCTCTTGAGATCCCTGCCAGAAAACAAATGTTAATACATTTCAAATCATACTTCAACAAAGACATAGGCAAACACACAGCAAGTGTGAGAGTTCATACTGCTTACCAGTCTGGTTTCCTTGGAGCTAAATTGGCCAGATCCTAAGGGAAGCAGACACATGCTCTCCGTGAGTCTCGATTACGCATACTTTGCCTCTATTTTGATCAATAATGTCTAAATAGATTGGTTTGTAAAGAGCTAAATAACATTGTTATTAGAGTAGCAGAGTGTTGATATATTATTTTCTTAAGGAGTTAAAAAATGCATGATGAACAACCTCAATTGTTTATAACTGGTAAAAATCCAGATAAAATAGGCTGTACTCTTGATGCGTGTAAAAAAAAAGCTTGGCATTTGGCATGGCAGGTGTGACATTCGAGGGATATGATCTTACTCACCACTTCCTCTATGATTGGTTCTGGGTTTGCGGCTTCCAGCTGCTCTTTAACTTTATCTTCCACTAGAACCAGAGGCAGAACAGGCCAGTCAGTCTCTCAAGTTTACTTAAACACTCAAATGGACACCAATGATCGAATGAATACAGACAAGTCTTCTAATTATAGAATTCAGTGAAACATTTATAGGTCAATTGTCTCAAAAGCACAGGCATGAATGAATGGGAACTAGTTCTCACCAGAAGCAGGTTTAGCTTTAGGCACTTGTCTTTCTTTCAGATCTTCATCCTCTGGAGTGTAGTTTCTCAGCTTTAAATCTCTGTTTACACACACAAACATCCAGATTGCAGTTTATCTGGAGATATGAACTGGCAATGCCACCTACAGTGACAGCAAAAAAAAATCTAAGACCACTAGTGAAAAGCCAAAAAAAATCATTACAAATCATACACGAATCAAACTTTTAATCCACGTACAGACAGAATAACAACCCTAATTATATCACTGAAACAGAATTTTAAGGTTAACGTTAACAGAATGTTCAAGTGTTAAGGTGTGGGATCAGATGGTAAGCCAGCAGTCAGTTCTTTCAGTCGACCAAGTTGGATTTGAAAGAAATATTCAGGGGTAAAGATCTGAGCCACATTGACAAGTGAACAATTGCCACAGCAACTCCAGAACAACAATGCTCTCAGTCAGCAGTGATGAGTACCAACTAACAGTGGTTGGTTATGGTTAGCCACAACAGGGTGTTGGCACCCATAAACGCAGGATGGATTTAGGTCAGGTGATTGTGGAGGAATGACATGACTGTCCATGCCAGTCAGTACTCCTCATTATCCTGCTGCAGTAACAATCCTTCTCCACAAAGATCCAAACAAGCATTTCCACTCATGCTCTCACACTTTTTTTTTGAACAACACACTAAAAATGATCTTTAAAGCGATACACTGAGACACTAGTGGTGCAATGATTCCTCTCACCTGTCCCACATTTGATTAATTAATATTATCTGCCAACACCTTGCCACATGCTTTTGAAGGGTGCTTTTGTGTTTGTATTTGCATTTGCAGAACTCATGATTTTGTTCCATAAAGTCTGTTGTTTGCCATCTGTGCTCTCTTTGGTCCAGCCTATTTCTACTTATTTCCAAACCTTTCTGGTAGCCTATATCCTTTGTGTAAAAATATCTACAGGGTGAGTCAAAAAACACCCTTTTATTTCATAAAAACTGGAAAATTACATATGTGAATACCCTGACAAGTAATGGGAGACTATCTTTTATCCATGTCTGTTACATGACCGCCATCTTGAAAGCCGCCAAATTGGACAAAGGGCAATTTTTTTTTTTTTTTTTTAAATGGGAAGGTGATCATGTAGCATATCAAAGACGACCAGAATTAACTCCAAAATCGACTGCAATCAGATTTGCAATATCTCTTGTTTAAAAGTTATCAACACAAAGTTAACTGAAGATGGAACTTACGATTCTGATGTCTGGGGAACACAGCTGCCCTATCTTAGCACCAGACTTCACTGACACCCAGAAAGACCACCAATTTTACACAGCATTGTTGCATAACCAAATTCAGAGAAACCAGGAATGTGGACGACAAGCCACATAGTGTTTGTCCAAGAACCTCAACAATGGTTTTGGCCATTGCAAAACGTCCATGATGCAGCACGCAACATGTCCTGTGAATATTGACTCACCCCATTTCTTCAGTATGCATCAGGACATCCTAAACCTTTAGGTCATAACCTATACAGTCAATGGATGCTCCTTCAAACAAAATGGCATAAAATGACATGTTCAATTATTGTATTCCCATTTGCAAATTGTGCATGACACAGCATTAGAATTGCAATCTGGGTTTAACCCACAGTTGCGTTCAGCCGCATTTGTAAATACCTGTGGTTGTAGTCTTATCTAAAAGGATATAATTCAAATATGTGGCTTATAAAAACAACCAGGTGTGTACATGGCCTCATAGGCCAGATTAAGTCATGAGTAATAGCAAAATTACAGATAGTGCTCTCTAAATCACATAATTGTGCTGACAGCAGTCACACCTGAGCACTGACGTTTTCAAATCCAGGCCAAAAGTTTCATAACAATAGCACACATCCCACACTCAACGCAAACGCATTCTGGAATACATAAGCAATGACCAGCAGGTAGCAGTGCAAACCAACACACGTCCTCTTGGAACCTGATCAGTCAAACAGGGTAGAAGGCGTCATTCACAGGGCATGTGTACAAAGCCGTCCTTCATGTGCTCACCCCAGCTAATTAGCATGTAGTACCAGTTCTGCAAACTGCATCAGGGGAACACGCATTGGCAGATGAGATTTAGGTGACGCATGTCTAATTATGTCATTACCTGTCCTACCTGCGGTTCCAACAAAAACTCCACTAAATATCTACTCAAATTACAGTGACTTAAAGTCTCACAGGAGTCCCAAAAAAGCTCCAACAGAGTGAACAGAGGACTGTATCATTGACCACTTCAGGGCAGCAGTGTCGTCAGGAGGGATGCCCCCTTAAAAAAAGCCCCCACCACCATTCTAGGAGAATTAATTCACAGATGCTTATGCCTAATATACTTAATTACACACTGTACATTTTAGTCAGTAATGTAATGTTTACAATAGTTGTATGACCATATAAATAGAAGGAAATGGAAAACGAAGCTTTACGAAAGAGTTGTATGTCCATTTGCGGACATGGTCTATAAAATTTTATTTATATATTTATATTTATAACATATTATATTACAGTAGCAAGCAGACTGTGACTATAGTAATGTCCTGTCAATGACCAATTCAACAAGTTACCCATTTCATAACAGTCGTTTAACAGTGCCAAATTATTGATAAATTCCAATACAGAAAAATGTAACAGAGTAAATCAAATTTAAAAATAAATTAAAAGGTCCGTTTGTTTGTTTTAAATGCAGCATTGTGCGTTTCTTTTTTATATATATATAGGTTTATTAAAATTAGACAGACAAGCTAAACTTAGAGTGCATAAAAATAGATCTTGGCCGATTGTTCATTTGGAGAGATTCTGTACATTATGTCTCAAGTTCCTTTCTCCAATCCATGAAGCTTAATATCAAGAAATCAAAGTCTCAAAAAGACCAGCAATTATAAGGAAATTGTAAAAATGTACTAATCTTCACAGACAAAAAAAGCACTGAAGGAAAACGCTCCAGATAGAAACTGAGGGTTGGGAACCCCTCCCACTCCTGCATTTCCTGAAGAGACTTCCTGACCACCTGCTAGAACAATGTAGCTCTACAGCCATTATTCAAATATACAACAGCAGCCAAACAACCCAACACTCACTGGATTAACTGCACTAACGCAGAGCTGTTAATCTCCGTGTTAAACACAGAAGTCTGTCCAGAGTTCAAAATATTGATAAATAAGGAGGGATGTACAGTATGTTAACATGAAGATGGTAAACCGTTCGGTGAACACTAGGGATTCCTCAAACTAGCAAGCAACAAAGAACCAAATATAGTTTTTCGATTTAAGTGTGAGATGCTACCAATTCCCCTCGATTCCTTAACTTCAGTTGCTACGTTTAGTTTTACATGGTCTGCCCAAATTAAAGAAAATCTCTACCCTGATTATTATTATTATTAAAAAAAAAAAAACTTGAAATACCTTTAAATTTTTTTATTAAATTTGAAATACCTTTGAAATACCTTTTAAACAACTGGCTGGGAGAAACAGTTGGAGTCTAATACAGGTATCCAAAACTGAACTAAAGAAACAGACTTGAGCTCAATACACAAACAAAATCTGAAAGTAGCTTCAGTCACCTAATACACCCAAGTTTTTCAATAGCAGAGGATATTACAAGAAATGCAAAACAGCAGAGTTATAAGAGTAAGAAAATGTCCGAGTTGGGATATGGAAAAGCAGCAAAGTAATTTGGCAGTAATAAAGGCATTCTGAATGGCTTCTTACCTCTAGCTAGTAGTAGAGCATGTGCTTCCACACGTCTGCATGTACACATTAAATTTAGGCAGTTTAGACAGTAAGCATTAATGTAATTAAACAATATTGTGATTCAATTTCAGTTTGGAACAACCATGTGTCTGTTAGAGTCTTACAACAAATATATTTCTTATGTCTGAGAGAGCTTCTAATATGGCATAGCTCACAGCTATACTAACTGAACTGAAACCATCGTAACATTTCTGCAGTCAGTCCACCACTAACATTTGTAGTGCATGTTTCTTTATCCCCTTATAAAGTACAGAGTAAAAACCCTCAGCTACAGATGGCATGGTAGCACTGGTAACATTTAGTGGCCTTTATTATTTTTTTTAAACTACTAGTAATCATACTATATACTAACCAGAGACTACAATGATTGCAGGAAGCAATGTCTAAACAAAGCTCAAGAGCATAAATATTATTCTTGCAATCTGTGATGATAATATGCTGGTACATGTAATGAAGGAAGCTCTGCTGGCTGAGTGGCTAAACATGACCCAAATCCAAGGAACAGCCAAACAGGAGACACAGTAAGAAAGTTCAGTGGCAAATACTATGCTGATAATATTGGAATTCGGCAGGTTTAAGTAAGACCAGAATATGGAGTTGATAAAATAATAAAAAAAATAATAAAACATAGCCTCCTGTTAGTCAAATATTGGTTATCTGAATCAAATCCTGAAATGAGTTAAGGCAATTAACTGCAGAGATATACAGACTGATCAACTACAAATCAATGCGGACTGATTTTCTGCACAAATATGTGATTGGCTAATACCTGTCTCCAGGGTAGATTATTTCGAACATATTAATTAATGAGTCAACATACTTAAGTTTCTAAAACATAAACTGTTCCTCAGGCAAGCTGGGCACCAATGGCTTAAGAGATAAGTGCCACATTACTCAGGCACCAAGCCACTTCACCACACCCACAACAGGAATTGCTATCTGGTCGGTGGGTCATTACACAAGCCAACTGGAAATTGGTATTAGATCAGCTGGACATTTTACAAGCCAGCTGGTATAATGCTATTTTATTATCTGGATCTTGTGCAAACCAACTGGCAAGTAGTATCACATTTACTGGTTAAACTTCCCCAAATAACTTTTTTACTTTGTTATCTCACTGCATACAGTATAAAGATATTTCATGTTTCATTTCATCTGTTAATAAACATCCATGTCTGCAATTCAGGCTTGCAACACATCTGTAAAAAGTTAAGTGTGAAAAGTAAAAGTGGTAAAGGATTTACCACTTAATGTTTGCAATAGTTCTCACAACACGCAAGTCTTCTGCACAGTAAAGCTTTAAGTGACATTTGTTAATGTAACTCTGTATTGTAGTGCTTGCTAAAGGTTTGCCAAAGTAATCCCTTGCCTATGTGATTATATCAGCTGTTGATGAATGGCGATTCATGATGCCGCACTGTAAGGGACTGGAGATGACAACTGCTCAGTTTAGGCTTGCACCTTTGACCTTTATACACTGAAATTGCAGGGTGGATACACAAAGTTTTGCTGTTTCCTGTGTGAATGGGACAGTTGAGCAAGACAAACCAC
The DNA here is from genome assembly GCA_034779995.1 of Parotocinclus haroldoi. Taxonomy (NCBI): domain Eukaryota; kingdom Metazoa; phylum Chordata; class Actinopteri; order Siluriformes; family Loricariidae; genus Parotocinclus; species Parotocinclus haroldoi. Next base: position 8,743 of record JAUZST010029519.1, on the reverse strand, counting down.
AAGAAAAGAAAGACTGGCCACTCAGACAGTCACTGCAGCCGGGGACAAAAACGTTCTTCATCCAGCACTTGTTAAACCAAATACGATTCTAAAGAAGATAGGTTCTTATGAAGAACTTTGGAAATGTACAAAGGAGAAACTAGGATTCTATTGCATTTTTGTCCATTGTCTTCACATAGATAAAGGAAGAAGTCTTCACTGACTCTCAGATGTGTGTACTTCTGCAAGATGAAGAGTTTCACCATTTGCTGCATGGCAAGAAGAAGGCTGCATAGGCAACATTCCACTTAGTGGTAACATTTCTTTGGAAACACTAAGGCAGACAACTATGAAGAGTTTGTGGAAAATCTCCTTTTAAAGTACATTGAAATACATTCGAGTTTCCTCTGAATCGTTTGGTGGACAATACATGTGCATGTTCCTATTTTCACAAATGTGTTAGAATTTATTAAAACACTCACTCTTCAATTGCATGGAAAGAAATGCCATTTTTCTTTGTTACATGTGAATTCGTCACATAAAATCATGAAGAGATGAAAATGTTATTGAGGAACCACAGTTTTGTATTAATTTTGTAGCGAAGTATAATCTATCTTGTCTCTTGCCTCATCTGGCGATTTTGACAGGTTACACAAAATGCACAAGGAATAATCAGGTTTGTCTTGTGCCACCGGTCTTTGACCAAATTAAACATCTGTACCTCCTAACCTCTCTGTACAATAGCACAGCATTTATATTCGCAGTCACATAGCTGGAAAGGAGCTAGTCTGGTCTGCTGGACTGATATTTGAACTACTTACCTAAAATATCTCCTAATATTCTGTAAATACATTATTGACTGCTTCCATGGTGGCACCGGAAAGATCATCCAGTGATCGAGTGACTATACTGTCACACAAAAATGTTTTACAGAACATAAATGCATAAAAAAAACCAAAACAATTAGAGCTAAAACCACGTGACGAAGGCTGACTAACCTGTAATTTTTCTTGGTGACTATAGCCCATTGACAGACCCACGATCTCATAATACCATATGAATGTGACAGAATACCACCCTTAAACCTGCGAGTAAAGGTGACTTAGCCACTTAGTTTACGCCCGCTTTCAAATATGCCAATGGTACAGCAGTTAGCAAACAATGCAGACAGTAAGACGATAAGCTGGGTGGTGTGTCTCACCTGTCTGTGAGACCATTGTTTTGCAATCAGAGCTCTGTTGAAATTTTAAATGGCGCACGCTTAGTCACAGGAGACACTCCTTTGAACTTTCTAACACAACACCACACCTTGATTATGAATGTGAAAACACACTTCCTTAAAAAAAAATCCAGGATTCTGATGTAACTAAACCTAAAACCAGTCTACAGTTATGCAACATACATGAATATGAAACTAAGAAGGGAAGTTTTATGATTCACCACAGTGGATTTGAGCAGACAAGAATAGTGCTCAGGGGATCAACAAGAAGTGCAGCACCTTATTTCTCAGGAGGGGGCATGGTTTTATCCAGTATAAACAATGGAAAATGTCCAGTGGGGGGTATTTAGACCAAGCCTAAAATAGCTCAGAGAAAGTGACAACCCCTAAAAATCTAGTGTAAACAATGGAAACAGTCAGAGTGGCCAGTTTGCACTCTTGACAATCCTCATTTTGTATTCTGTTTAAAACAAAGAATAGAACATTTCTTGGAACAAAAAAGTGTCTATTTTACCTGTGTTTCTCTGTTACTTCTGCTTCCTCTAGCACTCTCTTACTATTAGGCTCTCCATCCGCTTGATCTTGTCCCTGTTAAAAACATTTTGCATGAACATACAGACATTAATATCTGTATCGATAACAGAAAGTTAACAGCAAATTAACCACAAAAACAATGAAAATGTAAAATCACTAATCAGAAAAACCAAATCAGAAAATGTTGGGACAGTATGGATGATGCTAAATTTTATTTTTTTTTAAATGGTGCATTTCTTGCATTGGCTTTAAACTCATTGCATGCACTTTGAACCCAAGATATTTCATGTTTTTGTCTGGTCACATTTATTTCATTTAGAAATAAACATCCAGGCCTGACATTCAGGCCTGCAATACATCCCAAAATGTATGGGGGGGGTAATTTATGGCTAATTTATAGCTGGGATGTTGGATCCCACAGACGGCACTGCATAAAGAACTGTCACTGTCATAGAACCAGACAGGCAAGGGATAACCTTTATTAAGCTCTACAATACGAGCCTACATTAACAAATGCCACTTAAAACTTTGAGTAAAAAAGCCTCATGTTAACACAGAGGCATCTACAACCTCAGTTCCAATGAAGTCGGAACGTTATATAAAACATTTTAAAAATATAAAAAATAACAATAGAATACGATGATTTGTAAACCCTTTTCAATCTATATTCAATTGAATACAAAGACAAGTTCCCTGCAACACGTTCCCAAATAGCTTTGACAAAAGACTAGGAAAGTTGAGGAATGCTTATAAAAAAAACCGTGTTATGAACATTCCACTGATGATATAGGGAACTTATAAAGGGAACTTCAATCCCTCAGGTGGCACTGCATTAAAAACGACATCATTCTGTAATGGATATTACCACATGAGCTCAAGAACACTCCAGAAAACCATTGTCAGTGAACACAGTTCACTGCTTCATCTACAACTGCAAGTTAAAACTCTACCATGAGTTGAAAGCCATATGAGCAAAAGTCATATATCAACAACACCCAGAAATGCCACCAGCTTCTCTGGTCCAGAGCTTATCTGGGATGGACTGATGCAAAGTGGAAAAATGTCTGGTCCTTTCACCTACAAAGCTACAAAAAAAGGGTCCTCAGTCCCCAAACACTAACTGAGTGCTGCTAAAGGGAAAGGTGATGTAATGCAGTGTTAATATACCCTTGTCCCAACTTTTTGTTCATGCTGCAGGCATCAAATTCAAAATGAGTGAATATTTGCAAGAAAACAATAAAGTTTATCTGTTAAAATATTAAATATGTTGTCTTTGTAGTGTATTTAATTCTGTTTTTCTTTCTGTTTTTTCTATCTTTATGTTTTACACAAAATACCAACTTCATTGTAATTGGGGTTATAGGATGGATCATCAGATAGCGGTGTACTGTGGATAAATGAATCAGTATTTCAGATCGTTTCTAGAAAAAATGCAGGCATCTAGACTAATATCAGCAATAACTATAAAAAGCCAAGGTCTTTCAGGGTAGGGGATTGGGTGCCCTTGGCAAAGGCCATTTTTAGTTCTGAGATGGCAGCATTCATTATATTTTACATCTACATTAATTCCTGCAAGATGACCTTCCATGCATACATCAATAAGACAACAATCAAATCAGTAAAAGTTAGGACAGAAATATGGAATCCTTTTTTTTAACCTCATACGAGCCATAGATTGCCCTTGTCGCAACTTTTTTTCGAATGTGTTGCAGGCCTGGAATGAAGGAATGGATGATTATTAATATATAAAATGAAGATGAGACAAAAACAAAATTAGCAGACAAAACATTAAATATCCTGGGTTAATTACATCTGCAATGACTGCAACCCCATGAGTCCCACCCATAAAAATAACTCTACAATGACAACTGCATTTCAGAGAATTTCAGGTAGGAACAGTGCAGTGTCAGTTGGTTTTGTGGCTGTAACATACGCCTTTACACATTCATATAACTATCTCAATCACAATAACATGCATGTCATTTAGCAGGCACCCTTATCTAGGGCGACTTAATTAATACAGTCTTACCACTTAAGCAATTGTGGGTTAAGGGCCTTGCTTACCCAACTGTGGCAGGGGTAAGATTTGAACCCTGGACCTTCTGGTCCATAGTCCACTACCTTAACCATTGGGTTAAGGTTAACTAAGGTTATCTGAACAAGATGAAATCACTAAGTGCTGCTGTTATCATAATGTAACAATAAAATAGATGTTTGAGGACTATTTATACAAACCATTTAAAATTGGCAAAATTAAAGTAGCAAATTATTCTGGTTTAGACAGTAGTTTGATACAGTAGTGTAGTGGTACAGCAATGTGTTTTAGACATCATCGACAAACATCTTCATGTTAAATGTCATGGAACTGACATTGTTTTAATATAGGTTTGACAGAAGGTACACCTCTCATACATAGTATTTAGTATTTTAAATGATGCGTTTATACGGTCTGCAATGACAAAATTCAAAGACATGTAGGAGCACTGAAGGTTGTTTTATATTTGCCTTTTCCATATTGTCTCAACTTTTTTCTGATTTGTAATTGTATTTTTAAACAATTGTAGTCAGGTGTTGAGGAGGGATGATGGCAGAGTTGCTGGTTCACCCACCCGTTTGTGAGGCATGCTCCCCCGCTAATAGCAGACAGCTGCTGCTGATTCTTAGAGGAGCAGTGGAAGCACAAACATCTCGTTGGTATGGGAGAGAGGGAGCTTGACTCCAAGCTACGCAATCTTGCTTAAACAGTGATGTAAGGAAGACTTTACGAATCGTACAGATAAAAATTTAGCACTGAGATGGGAGTGCACTGTGGGTCGACTCACTGGTGTATCTGGGGGTATGTCCATCCAAAGTTGTTTTTTCTGGAATGCCTTTACATCCTCATGCATGTGGAACGCAGCCCATGGTCCTTTATCATACTCAATCCACTTTTCAAGCGTTTAAAAGCGAGGGAACGTGAATCTGTAATAATGTGAGGCATTGCTGGTTTGTTACCTATAGTGCAAAACATAGCCAATCCCTGGCTTAAGTTCTGTAGTTTAGTTTAGTAGCAATATGGCATATTAAATACATTCTTTCCTCGTGTACCACATCTTATATTTAATTTAACACTACTGGTGTGATGTGTCAGGTTGATGGGTGTTAGCAGTGTCCCCCTCCAAATGCAAATAAAGCCTATACCACTGACAAATTATACAAAGACCAGAGTGCTCAAACACCTTTGAGTAATACTGAAAATTCAGTCAGGTCTCAATTGTTTTTTTTTTTGTGACTGAATGATTGTTAATAATGAATGGGTAACACAGTGTGCTGGCAATGCCCAGATGGACTGTGGTAGCCTAGCGGTTAAGGTACCTGATGGTCCAGGGTTCGAATACCACCTCTGCCAAGCTGCCTCAATTGTGGTCCTTATGCAAGGCTCTTAACCCACCATTGCATGAATTGTAAGACTGTATCAGTAGTAAGTGGCTCTGGATAAGGGTGTCTGCTAAATGCTGTAAATTTAAATGGAACACCAGTAGATTGCATGGCCATCGCTTTTATCCATCCCTCAGACACTGTCAACTGTGCTTGCATGTGATGCTTAATCGGTTCTGATTCTGAAATCGTTCGTAGAACCATGTCATGACTATGTCTACATGCAAAATCAGTTGAGGTGTTGTCGCGTTACTAGCAGACTACACCTTTCTATTATTGAACACCTAATAAAGTGGTTGGTGAGTGTTAGTGTAGTTCCTGGTGACCTGAGATTAAATCCTGTATGAGGCTTTCAACGTGAAGATCAGGTTCCAAGAGCCAAAAATGCACCAGGACCCGGTCCAGTGTGAAATTCTAATTTCACCCACTAAATTATTTGTATATTGTTCCAAATCCTCATGAACCCAACCAAGACAAGTGGAGGCAAAACGATTTATTTTGCTCTAGCTTTGTTTCACCATGACATGTTACCCTATGTTTGTTTTGACCAGTGAGCTGATTTGGGAAATTAACACAAGCGCTTCTATTTTGGAATTTCTTTATGTTTTTATAACAATCGCCCAAACAACGGTTTGGGGAAAAAAAATAAAGTTGAATATAGTGCTGTAACCAATTTCTCTAAAATATTTTCACGGTTTAAAATCCATAAAACTGGGAACGTTTGTCGAAATCGTTCTTAATAGATTTCTGTATGGTCATGTTATACTAACTGGTGCGAGAAATCAGTTAAATTTTTTTAACAGCTAGCTTACGATAAAGCACGAGTTACCTACAGATTATGTCTATTATGTAACAAAAACAACAAATAACCTTAAGTAAAGTGTTTAGTTTTATAAAGTTGCAGTTGCGTACTAGTATCCGACTTAACGTTGCATTGTGTTAGCCGTCCGGCTAGCAAACACGGTCGCTAAACTAGCACAGGTGTAGCAAAGAGAACAAACAGTAACTGAATGGCGAAACTCACGTGAAGTTGTCGTTCTCTTAGTGCTTTTAATCTCTCTTTCCGTTTCAAAGCTTGTTCTTGTAGCGCGCTTATATTCTGCTCCATGCTGAATCCTGCACGCGGCTCTCTGACATCGGCTAACCTACCCTACCCTACACTGAGCTAGTAGAGAGTCGAAACATCGAAAGCTAGCTGTGCTAGAGTGAGGGGAAAGCAGAAAGCGGGATTTAGGGGGAAGAGTCTACATCCATCTAGCAGGCTTTAAGGGGAGAGTCTACATCCATCTAGCAGGCTTTAAGGGGAGAGTCTACACCCATCTAGCAGGCTTTAAGAGGAGAGTCTACACCCATCTGGATAAACATGGATCTCTACAGAATCAAATAAGCACAAATAGTGTATTCATGCCCACAGACAGAACATGTGTGCTGTGTGATCAGAATAACAAGCTTACTAAGAGGAACTGCTAGCCGGGGTCATACCAAACCTCATACCAGGCATGATCCAGGAATTAGGGTTTTGTCATGACATTAGGCCTAGGAGCTGCTGTGCAAAACTGTGTCGTAGCAGCAGCAGGAACATAGACGGTGAGTCTAGCAGTTAAGATTAAGGAACCGGACTCTAGACCAGAAGGTCCAGGGTTCAAATCCCACCTGTGCCAAGCTACCACAGTTGGGTCCTTGAGCAAGACCCTTAACATATAACTGCTTGGATTGTAAGGTTTTATCAATTGGATAAGGGTGTCTGTTAAATGCCATAACTGTAAATGTAAACATAGAGCAATACACATCATGAGCATGTATTGTACAACTTTAAGGGTAAGAATGAAAATAAGGGAATATAAACAATAAGTAAGGGGTATTTATGCTATATACAGATACAGTGTAAAACACATCAATATTATTAAAGAATATAATATAATATATGCAACACGGGGAACTTAAGATTTTTGTATAGTAAAATAATACATGAATAATAGGTGATAATATAATCGGTGAGCAGCACTGTCATCTCAGAGCAAGAATTCCCTCGGTTCAATCCAAGGTGGAAAGTCTTGAGTCCCCCATGTTCAGTTTGCATGTCCTCCCGTGTCTGCATGGGTTTACTTTGTATACTTCGGTTCGGATGTACTATATATATATATATATATGACTAATCTTGATTGGCCATGAATGCTAATGCTGATATTAAATAACGAAATAAACAAACAAACAACATGAAATGAGGAAAATTTGGGACAGTAAGGGAAATGCAAATATAAAGAATGCAGTGTTCCGTACATTTACTATGATTTGATACTTGGTACTATACTATTTGATGGCAACCCAGCAGGATATTTAATGGTTTGTCTGAACAAGTTCATTTAATAACATCCATTCATGCATTTCAGGCCTGCAACACATAAAAGAAATTGGGACAAGGGAGATTTAGAGCTAGTAATGAATTAAAAAAATGAAATAACAAGTGATGTCAGCAGGTGAATGCAATTATGATTTGGTACAATATCCATCCAGGAACAGGGTTGAGTCTTTGATGAGCAATGGTGGATAGAGAATCCCCAGTTTGTCAACAAATGCATGAGAAAATGATTGAAATGTTTAAAATCAATGTTTCTCAAAGATATACTGGAAGAGATTGACATATTTCAGTCCTACTTTTTCTGATTTAACTTGCTATCCATTGTCTTGATAATAAATGCATGGACGTCCCTGGATGCCATCTCAAAGGAACTAATGTTGCTCTAAAATCTTAATGTACTTTTGTGCATTAATGCTGCCATCACTTAGGCCAAAAGCCAAAATCTCTTGTGGTATATGAAAGTGTTTTCATATACCACAAAAGATTTTGGCTTTTGGATTTGTTAGCCTGGATGTTCTTTTTTGTCTTTGGTCCACAGCATCAGTTTTTCGACTGCTCTGGACTCAGGGGCATCTAGGATGGACAACCATACAGTGAGAACATGTATTGTGGTCAGAATAATCAGTGTTCCTGGTCTTTTCTTGTAGAAAATGAATGCTGTGTGCTCAGACCAAAGACAAAAAGGACCATACAGACTATTATCAGCTACAAATTCGAAGGTTTTGCACATTATCACTGACCATATATATTGACCTGTCCCAACATGTTTTGGAATGTATTGCGACTTGAAATGCAGGATTGAATGTTTGCTAACAAATAAAATGAAGTTGATCAGACAAAACACAAGAGAAATTAAATATCTTGGGTGAGTTCTGTCAGCAATGATTTCAAAAGTCAAAGTAGATGTAAAGAGCACTATGCTTTTTAAATATTTGCTAATGGTCCAGTCCTAATCAGTCCAGCAACAAGAGGTCTGAGCTGCCTTAGCTGTAGGGAGACTTGTTGTAGAGTCTGGTTGTGACTGGTTTGATGGACACACTTGTCTGTTCCTTCACATTAGAATGGAGAAAATGGGTTGGCAGGCGTGCAAAATGATGTTTTAATTAGGACAATTTGCCAACATGCACACACACACACACACACACACACACACACACACACACACACACACACACACACACACACACACAAAAAGACAGATCCACAAAGACAAAACACTAACAAAACACAAAAAA